>JAPKLW010000900.1:268827-307664 GCA_026898455.1 Plectranthus barbatus | reverse complement strand
ACATTTCTCATGCTGGTGAACAGTGTCAGCATGAGTCTTTGTCAGCTGCGACTTACAACTCAAAAGCCTAAACAGGACTTTACATTTGAGACTAGCTATGTAGAGACAACTAACGCTGGTAGGACTTAGGATTTGATCCACCAAAACTATAATTTAAACAAGTAAGCTACTGGGGGAGGAAACCTTTGACAGATTTCCCAACATGCGCCAACAGTATTCACGGATCTTATGAATCACATGTTGCATCCATATCTTGATAATTTTGGTGGGGAGGTATGAAAAGAGACATAGCCCTATTCGTGGAACGATGTTTAGCATGTCAACAAGTGAAGGCATTATATCCAAGGCCGTATGGAAATTTACAGCCCCCTGAAATGCCTGAGTGGAAATGAAATGCAATAGCAATGGATTTTGTGACCGGTCTACCCAAATCCCAAAGAGGGAACACTGTCATTTGGGTGATTGTGGACAGTTTGACCAAAGTGCACATTTTTCTACCGATTCAGATTATGTATGGATCAGATAAGTTGGCCCAAATTTATATCAAGGAAATCATCTGATTACATGGCGTGCCAATGACAATAACATTTTATAGAGATGCAAAGTTCACATCCCGATATTGGACTAGTCTGCAGAAAGACCTTAGAACTCGATTGAACTTTAGCACTGTGTTTCACCCCTAAACAGATGGTCAAACTTAGAGAACCATACAGACATTAGAAGATATGGTCAAAACTATTGTTGTTAACAGAGGAGTGAAATGGGAAGTTGTTCTACCGTTGATAGAATTTACATACAACAACAGCTTTCAAGCCACCATTGGAATGGCCCGATATGAAGCACTATACAAAAGATAGTGCAGATCTCCCTTGTATTGGGATGAAGTTGGTGAACGGAAAATTTTAGGACCTGATTCAGTCACTGATATGATAGAAATTGTTCGACAAAACTGTGCAAGGATTAAAAAAGCTCAAGATCGACAGAAGTCCTATGCTGACAAGAGACGAACCGAATTGACTTTCGAAGTCAAAGACAAAGTATTCTTAAACATATCGTCATCTAAAGAAATCATTCATTTTTGAGCTAGAGGTAATCTTAGACCTCGATATATTGGTCCTTACAAGACTTTAGAAAGAATTTGAGCCGTAGCGTATTGTTTGGCATTGTCACCGAATTTCAGAAATGTTCATAACTTCTTTCACGTGTCGCAATTGCGGAAGTATGTCTTTGATCCAAGACACATTATTCATCAAGACGAAGTTCAGCTCCAGCCGGATTTGACTTACGAAGAAGGACCTGAAGGGATCATGAATCTCAAAACTTAAGAGCTCCGCAACAAAAAGATCAACCTTGTAAAAGTCCTTTAGAAACATCATGTCACTGAAGAAGCAACATGCGAGCTTGAAGACAAGATGAAGGAAAAGTACCCCGAACTCTTTTTGTAACTGCAAAATTTTGTGACGAAATTTTTTGTAGTGGGGGAGAATGTAACGCCCCTCGTAAAATTTAAATGTATTTTTCAAATTTCCAAAATTTATACTTTGTTATCAAATTTAATTTGAGGTTTCGCGATCGATCGAATTGGGAAATTATTATTATGGCATTATTCATTTGCCACCCATATTTAAAAGAAGTAATTAATTATTTATTAATATAATTAAATCGATATCGTTAATTTATCTAACCACCCATCATTTTCATAGTGAGATAATATCGATCGATAAATATTCATGGATCGACGAAACATCACGGTCTCCCGTGCAATGATGCGAAGAGATGTGGAGTTGACGTGAGGTGATGTTAGAGTGACCGATGTGACAAGTGAATGACAACCACTTTAACCTTTTTGACTTTTAGTAATTCCAAATTTACCATCTCCTTCCTAGTATAAATAATACCTTTCCCCTCACTCCACCATTTTCACTCTCTCTCTAATTTCTCTCCAAAGAAATTCCGGCGAACTTTCCAGCGGCGAGGTGTTTCTAGAGGTGAGATATACATTTTTTGACTCCTGTTACCTCATTCATTCCATTCCCAAAACACTTTTCTTCATTCTCCATGTTTTAGAAGTTGAAATCAAGCTAGGAGAGTGTTGATCAAGCTCTCGAAGCTCTTTGAACGTCAAGGAGGTATAGATCGAACCCCTCTTTAGCTATTTTGTTAGTATGAGCATGTTTACTATTTTTGTCCTAGTTGGAAATGTTGTTATCTAGGCTTATTCTTGAGTTCATAAGTACGAATGCATGTTTATCATGCTATATTATGAGCCTAGAAACTATATATCGACCTAGAAATCAAGTTGTGGTTATTTTGGAGCATGTTTGATATATTTGCCATATTTGGATATATTGAAGTTTTGTTTCGATTCTTGATGTTTTGATGCTTGGAATATTTTCTAGACTCATTATATTTCTTAGAAAACCTTTTGGTGTTATTAAAATTAATTGGACGTGCCCGGATAATCGTTGAGCCAAAAACCACATTTATCCGCCGAAGGAAATGAGCCTCAACTTCGATCGACGCCATTTTGCGTCGATCGACTTGGCCATGTTGGTCGACTTTGAAACACGTCGGTCGACACAGAGCTGCCGTCCATTTTTCTTTCCAATGACCGTTCATTTCGATAGACATTGATTCCATATGGGTCGACACATTGTGTGTCGATCGACACAGCCTTATTTTGGTCAACATTTTGTACGTCAATTGATTTCCTTCCATTTTGGTCGACGCAAATAAATTCTTAAATAAAATTATTGTATCGGTCAACACAATTTGAAGATCAGTCAACATACGTACATCGATCAATGCTATTTCATTTCGATCGACGTGACCATGTCGATCGACACACTTGGTGTCGATCGACACCAACGACATTTTTTCAAACTTTGTATTCTTCCTTCAATTAATTCAAACCTAATTGCTATTTCGTTTGATATCCCTTGTATCGACCGACAAAGAGATGTTATCTTCCATAACCTCTCTAAAAATATTTTCAATTCAAAATAACTACGATTATTCAAATCTAACCCTTGTAATTCAAACTTTCTTTAAGCCGATTGTTAAATCAAACTTGTTAAACCTTGACTTCGAGATATTATTGAAACTCGATCTGTGCCCAAGATCTAAAAAACCTTCTAAATTACTTTTATTTGAAATGACTTGAAACATATTCATGAGTTATAAAACTCTCAAATCAATTACACTTTGATTTGTAATTGATTATGTAACTCCTTTCATTAACAGTGTGTGAAGAGACATTTAGGCATTCGATGACGTCGCACACTTATTTAGTTCAATTGAACTCGTTAAACTTCGGACATTGAAATTCAATTCGCATCTGAACTTTAAATCCTTTTAATTGTACCCTTGACATGACTTGAAACCACTTCACGAGTTCTCACACTCTCAAGATAAAATACGTTAATTCAGATTATGAATTTTGTTTCCATCTTAAGCCCTCGAAGAAGTGCTTGGTCACTTGACGAAGTTATTTGTTTTGTTCAATTAAATTGGACTAAGATCCATGTTTTATGAATTAATGCTGGATTTCGAATCACGAGGCTTATGAATAATGTTTGACTTCCATGTTCGTCAAACAAAATTGATGAGATAATTGTTTCACATTCCCTTTTCCGATGGCTCAAGATTTCAAAAGTCCATGGTTGATTTCAAATAGTTTATTTATTCCTTATATTGTTGGGAAGGGCAAGAAGAAGATAGATTACTAGATCAACGTACCACATAACCGCACCTACTGAAGGTGGATTTTCTTTTACCCCTATATAGTGGGCCTAATTAAAAATATAAAATGATGTTTTCTTTTTAAAGCATATCAAGCATGAATGACATGTTTTGTTTTAAACTGTTTTGTCATCACCTACTGTTTTGTGTTTGCTATATGTCCTCTCTGTAGGGAAACCCCACTTCGAGAAGAACATCAAATGTATTCAACGCGGATGTTGCTCTGCGTTTTGCGAGTCTTATCGATCGTACCCAGGTAGTGAAAGAGATACCATGGGTTAGTGCACTATGATGCTGACATGTTAGGGGTCATGTCCTACTCGTACTAGCATCGTGACTGTGGTAGGTGACCACCTCCCAGTTACATAATTATTTGCAGATAGTTTAACTATGTAAAAAGGAGCATGCTCATTCATAAAATATTTTGGTGCAATGGGAGTATTTCACACTTTAAACCCTATGTGCGACCTGATTAAAAAGGCATAACAAAAATATATTTGTATGTTTTCGGACATGTGTTCACTAAGCAGATAACTCAGCACACACATTCATACGATAATCCACATGCAATTTTGTTGAATACATGAATAGTGTATATCAACTAAGACACGCAAAAAGTCAGAAGTGGATAATGAGTAATTGTCTAATTCTGATTCTGTTTCATATATGATTTGAGAGTTTACAAGTACAATGAAACCGAAAAAGAAAAAAGTTACAAAAACTTGCTAACATATTCAATTTTAGCTTCAGGAGTCACGAGCTGGCTTTTTATCATATTCATCAAATATGCCCAATGACATCTGCACAAATTTTTCATAATATGTTTTGTTTGCCTCTCTTTCAGCAGCCTCCCTCTCCAACTTTTTAGCATGTTTTTCATTTTCCATTTCAAGCTTCTTGAGCTTGAGCTCTACTTCTTTCTTCTTCAACTCTTCTTCGGCTAGCCTTCACTCCTCTTCTTTAGCAGTGATCTCCTCTTCTTCTTCTTTCCTCCCAGCAGCCTCAGCAATTCATCTTTCTTCCCCCTCTTTCATCGTCGCCAAAAAGGTATTGGAGAAAGACTGAACACTTGATGCAATCTGCTACTGGGATTCTGCTACTTTTGCCTTCATAACCTCCATGTCTTGTTTTACTCCTGACACTTCTCCTCTCACATCTGAAACTTTCTTCCTCACATCGGCAACCTCCATAGCCACTTTTTGAAGGACAAATTGCACAGCAGCATCAACATATGAGTGAAAGTCACTGGAACTTACAGGCAGTGCATGTAGCGAAGAAGTTGTTAGTGCTAGCTCTCTGCTTTCAGAAAGTGTTTCAGCAGCCATATCGGCCTCGTGCTGTACAACTACTTCCATTGCCATAGCAGTTTCTCCTTGGGCCTCTATGTACTTTGCCTCTTCTTCTATGCGCTCAGCCTACTCTGTTCTCTAGGCCTCTTCCACGGCTTGAGCGAGTTCAGCTGCTCTGGCTTCTTCAATTTCAGCAACTTGCGAAGCCTTCATCACTTCCAATATGTCATCCTCCAGAAAATGGACAAGCAATTTCTCCTTGGTATTGTGACATACAATAAACTCTCGGCTTTTGTTCTTCTCCAGTTCTTCCTTCAGCAACCAACCTAGCCAACAACCTTTCTTTCTTCTTAGCTTCATATGCGGTCTATTGCCGTCTATATTCAGCTGCAGCTCTGGCTTGGCGCTTAGAAAGCTGAATGTGAGCATCCGAGTTGCCATCTGGTGCAAAGTTGGATTTAGGCAATGATTGAGAGTCTGAAAACATGTGATGGATGCGAATCGCTTGTAGTCGAGCCATGACTTGTTTATCGGTGAACAGCTTGGTGCAAGGTGGCTTATCAATCCAGTAATTAGCCCATTTCTCTTCCTTGCACCAGTAATTAAGACCTCTGCTGGCCACTAACAGCATCCGCTCTTCAAAGCACAGTTCATGCATGATCTAGTCAAACATCTTCCACCTCCTCAGCTCACTTCCCAGAATCTTTCCTTCTTTTGTCTTCTCCTCCAACTCCACAGAAAAGACAGAAGAAATATCCCTCTCGACCTCAGCAGAGACAAAATCTTAAATTTCAGCAGTTCATTCAGAGAGGTCAGAGTTTACCTTGTCGTTGAAGGTGACTGGAGCACACCATTGCGCAATTCTACTTGATTTGAATCGTCGTCCAAGAAGTCCATTGAAAGGGATTCTTAGCGTCTGATTTGTTCCTGTGGGGATTTTGCGGAGAAATCAGGCATCGAAGACCTCATCGGACTCTCCATCTGAATCAGAGTCGGAATAGCATGTGGTTATTATGCTATGGTCTTCGTCCTCCTCTGGTATCTGCTCTGGCTCAGCAGTGGTAGGAATATTAGTGTTGGGCCTCTCCTCAGCATGTTGACCCTCAGCTCCACCATCAGCAATGTTAACCTCGTGCTCAGCATTCAAACCTGAGTCAGAACCTCCAGCATGCACATCCTGTCGTCCTTCAGGCTGAGCATTACAGCTACCACCTTGCACAACAGTAGGCTCCCTAATGAAAAAGCCTCCCTGGCTTGGAGGACGCGCAGGAGCGTCAAACACTCCTGATCCCAGCAATTTGTTAAGCTCTTTATCGGACATATCATCCTTATCCATTGGAATGGTGGGAATGTATACAGTTGGCTTCCCTTTCATTTTCTGTAGCTTAGCAACCTCCCTAGCTGCAAGCTCTTCAGCAGCTTTCCTAGCTGCAAGCTCGTCAACAACTTTCTTGGCCTGCTCAAAATTTCTATCCCTCGCCTCAAATGTGATCCTCTCCATCTCCTTCTGGTATGCCCTCCTCTCCTCCTCTTTCTTGTTTCTCTTCCTCTTTCGAACATTCTCTCTTATAACTTTTAAGCGCTTAGAGAATGGTTGAGCAGAGAGTGGACTTACTTTCTTTGGTTCCTCAGCACCAGGCTCAGCAGATGAAAGTTTTTCAGAGGCTTTGACAAGTGTCCTCTACTTGCTCGCCTTCTTAGGTGTATCAACATGTGATCTCTTCCTCTTGGGTACCGTGGCAGGAAGCTGACGCAATTTCACAGCAGGAAGCTCTCCTAGCTTCTCAATATCTGCAAAGTCTTGAAGGCACCTCTCTGTCTTAGTTGCCTTCATTGCAGCGGCAATTTCTTCAGAAGTTAATAGAATTGCATGCTCCAGTTGTTGGGTAGCTAATGATGCTGGATCAACATCATCTTCAGGTGTTGGTTCTTTGGGGTTGACATTTGATTCGCCCATTAGAACTCGAGCACAAGAAATATCCGCAGGAGCCGGTCTCTTCTTTGTTTGCGGAATGTAAGCAGTATGCGAGAGTGGCTCACCCCTGTTAAGTATTGATTTGTCAAAGAAATTCTCAATGAACTGGTTGACCTTCAGCCCGAAGTTGACATTGGACAAGAAGGTCCCCTCCTCCTTAATCTTCACGTTCTTCTTCGCATGGTCCAACCATCGCCCAAAGAAAATCTCGGCCCAATTTCCTTGAATACCATCGACCAACGCCATCATCACGGCGTACTTCTTCGCAGAGAGTTCGGAGTACAACCCAACATCGCACTGGAACATCTAGATCACAAGATCAACAAGGAGTTTGTAATCCTCCTGCAGCTGATTGATTGGTGTTGCCACCTTCCAAGTAATCGCTTTTCCTTGATCGTCTTTCTTCAAGTCTGGCTTCTTCCACACCTTCCACCTTACCTCCATTTCATCTGTTTTGTTGACTTTGTTACTTGCGATATGGGGGCTTGAGTTGCGAAGCCCAAACTTGTTCGCAAGAACCTCAACATTTACCTTTATAATTGTAACAAAAACAGAGGTCTCAAAAGATTTGGAGTCTTTTGCTACAACCGCCCTGGCATAGAACTCAGATACCATGTGAGGTCGGAACCTCAAGGGTTCAGCAGACAAATATTGGACTACCTGTTCCTTTGTTAAGGTGTCCATCACCCAATTCGGAAAATTGGGAACAACAAGAGGTGTGTAAAGAATACAGTCCTTCATGACCTGACTGGCTCTCTTCTGAGAATTGGAAAGGCTAGATTGATCCTTCTTCTTTGCAAGTGTTACCAGTTGAGCGTATAGAACCTCATCCTCAACTTCTTCCTTCTTAATAATCCGAGTAAAATCGGGTGCATGCCTTTCATGAAGTGGCAAGCCAGTAATAGGAGCTGCTTGGCCTATCCTTAAGGGGCTCTCAAGATCAGACATTTGGTTTTGAACAGGGGATTTAGGGTTGGTAGACATTGTTGAGAGAATTTGAGAGATTGGATGCGTGAATGCTTAAGAGTGCAGGGGATTCTAGGGATTCAAAGTGCAAAAGGTTTAAAGATTTGATGAAGTGCGGTTTAAATAAATTTTGAGTAATTGATCCAACAGTTGGAGAATCGCCGCTTCAAATTCAATCGACGGTTGGGATTCGGAAATGCTTCGTATGGTATCCCACGCCCCAATAGACTCGAGTGCTTTTGACGTGTCATCTCCTGATTGGTCACCGCCTGTTGCATGCATTAAATGTGTCGTGTCCAATACACTTATTGAATTTAAAATTCAAGATATTCCCGCTTTGACTTTTCGGAGAACGTCCGAGATTGCTAAGAGCTTGGACTCAGCAATCAACTCGCATGAGATTCTTAGCAATCATATGAACTGGTGAGAGCTTGGACTCAACATTCATATTCTAGAATCCATATATATTGACTGCTGAGAGCTTGGACTCAACAATCATAATCTAGCAACCTTCTGTACCACTTTTTGAATATTATAACTTAGCATTTTGATGAAATATTGAGAGCTTGGACTCAGCATTCAATCTCTAGCATTTATATTTTAGCAACAAGATTTAGCAACAATATATTTTAGCTGGGATACGTTATTCTCCATCTTTTCTGAAAGTAACCAGAAATCCAAGAAATCGTAGAAAACCAGAAATTCAGAAAGAATGAGAGTTTGAACTCATTCATCCACAACTTCTTCTAACTCCATGAGGCCCAACTTTAGACATAATTCTTTGAATCTGGCCTCAGCAAGCAGTTTGGTGAAGATGTCTGCAAGCTGATCTTCTGGGAATATATATTGAACATCAATATCATTTTTCTCTTGATGATCTCTTATGAAATGATGTTGAATATCGATGTGCTTTGTCCTGGAGTGCTGAACAGGATTCTTCATGAAGCACCTAGCACTGTTGTTGTCGCAGTAAATTGGCACGCATTATGTAGAAATGTCATAATCTTGTAGTTGTTGCCGAATCCACAATACTTGAGCACAACAACTTGCGGTTGCTACATATTCGACTTCTATTGTAGACGTCACCACCGAGTGTTGCTTCTTGCTAAACCAGTTTATGAGCTTGTGTCCTAGGAATTGGCAGGTGCCACTCGTGCTTTTCCGATCAATCTTACATCCTCCAAAGTCTGAGTCTGAATATCCGCTGAGTGCTAGCCCATCAGACCTTGGATACCAAATTCCTAGGCCTTCTGTGCACTTGAGGTATCGGATTATCCGCTTAGCAGTATCCAGATACGACTTTTTGGGATTTGCTTGATATCTTGCGCAAATTCCTACGGCATAGGAATATTTGGTCTGCTAGCCGTTAGATGAAGCAAAGAACCGATAATACCTCTATAAAGCATAGGATTCACAGCTTCCCCTCCTTCATCAAGAAAAATTGGCAGCTCGTGCTTATAGGAATCCTTAAGCTCTTTATCTTTTCTGGGGAATACTTAGCAATGAGATATCTTGTGTATTTCCTCTGATCTATGAAGATCCCTTCACTTGATTGCTGATCATGTAGTCCGAGAAAGTAAGACATCTCTCCCATCATACTCATCTGGAAGTTACTCTGCATTAGCTCTGAAAACTTTTCACACAAGGTTGGATTTTTAGAGCCAAAAATAATATCATCGACATATATTTCCACAAGTAATATACTTCCTTCATCCTTAATTCGAAAGAGAGTTTGATCAATCTTCCCTTTCTTAAAACTATTGTCCAGCAGAAACTTGGACAAAGTTCCATACCATGCCCGTGGTGCCTGCTTCAAACCATATAAGGCTTTCCTGAGCTTATAGACTTGGTTTCCTTGTTCGAAGCCCGGTGGTTGCTCAACAAATACCTCTTCCTTGAGCTCACCATTAAGAAAAGCACTTTTCACGTCCATCTACAAGACTGAAAATTCATTATGAGCAGCATATGCGAGAAATAACCTTATTGCTTCCAGTCGGGCTACTGGAGCAAATGTTTCATCATAATCGATTCCCTCGCATTGTCTGTACCTGTTGGCAACTAGACGTGCTTTATTTTTGATGACCATTCCTGATTTGTCTTTCTTATTCTTGAAGACCCACTTCGTTCCAATGATGTTTTCATGCTCGGGTCTGTCTACGAGATCCCAAATGTGATTGCGTGTGAATTCAGTTAGCTTCTCCTGCATAGCATTCACCCAATCCGTAGATTGTAATGCATCTTCAATCTTAGTAGGTTCTTCATGTGATATGTAGCATGCTAGCATTGCGTTTCCTTGTCTCATCCTTATTGGATCGTTGATGTCGTCAATGATAGCATCTAAAGGATGATCACGTAGCCATCTTGGTTTTGGGTTGCTGGGTGATGGGGTTGCAATGCCTGCATCGTCTGTTGGATTATTGTCTGCTATATCATTTTCCTTAACAATCACCTGAGGTTCAACTTTTTGTACCTCAACATTCGGAATCTCAGAATCCTGAATCTCAGCATCTGGAATCTCAGCATTCTGAATCGCAGCATCTTGAATCTCCGCATTCTGAATCTTAGGATTCTGAATCTTAGCATCTTGAATCTCCGCATTCTGAATCTCAGCATCCTAAATTTTAGCATTCTGAATCGCAACATCTTCCTTGGCAATGTCCTCAGTAGCGCCCAATCTTTCTTCAGCATCTTGTCCTGGATTTGGGATTACTTCATCATCTTCATCGATTGATCCCATAATTTCCAAATTATCATTAAGAAAAATTTGTTTGGAGGCCTCGACATGATCGTTTGCATCACTGGCCAGTTCAGCAGTCTGGTCACCTGCTGAGTGCGTCTGTTTTGGATTGCAATCATTCATCGACTTAGTCGAATCAATCAGCATATTTTTGAGAGAATTCAAGCTAGATTGACCATGGACATCATTAGTCTCATAATTAACATCCTTTTGCTCTCTTATAATCCTGAACACTAAAGTAGACTCATCAAAAATAACATTGCATGTTACTTCCACAACTTGAGTCGTCTTGTTTAACACTCTATATCCTTTGTGAGAAGGATGTCCATATCCAAGGAACACATCTTCATCAGACTTAGGCGAGAAAGTGTTTAGCTTCGACTTCCCATTGTTATGAATATAACATGTCGAACCGAAAGCACGAAGATGAGTTAGAGAAGGCTTACGACCATTATACACCTCATATGGAGTTTTGTTGAATCTTCCATTAATCGCGCTCCTATTTTGAGTGTAGCACGCAGTCATGACTGCTTCGCCCCAATACTTCCCACTCAGCTCAGAGTCGGCTAGCATCGACTGCACTGCTTCTTTTTAAAGTCTTATTCCTTCTATCTGCTAGTCCATTCTGCTGGGGAGTTCTAGCAATGGATTTCTCATGCCCGATTCCAGCTTCGGCACAAAAATCCATTAGGATACCGTTGCAAAAATCTATCCCGGTGTCTGATCTTATCCTCTTAACGGTGACTTCTTTGTTATTTTGCTCCTTTAGGATGAGTTTTACATCATCATTTATCCTTAGCAGTCTGACCCACGTAAACCTGGAGAAATCATCAACACACACAAGATTGTAAACCTTTTTACTTACAGTGGTTGGAGTGACTGGGCCAAATAGATCCATGTGCAATAGCTCAAGGATTCTCTCAGAAGTGGCCTTCTCCAGATTTGTTTTGAAGGATGCCTTCGTCTGCTTCCCTTGCTCGCAGGCTTTGCATATGTCTTCCTTTCTGAAGGTCTCCTCAGGTAATCCCACGACAAGTTTGTGCTTAGCTAGGTAGTTGATGGTCTTGAAGTTCAAATGAGTCAACCTCTTGTGTCATAGCCAGTTTGTTTCTTTCTAGTTGAATGCTACGAAGCAGGAATCCTGTTGGCTGCTTTTCCAATCAACAGTGTATAGGCCACCCTTGCGGATTCCTCTTAGCTTCACTTCACCTGTAGTATAGTCAACAATTTCACACCCAGTGTTAATAAAATAGACATTGTACCCATATTTGCACAATTGGTTTATGCTCAGCAGATTGTGTTTGAGGTTGGAGACGAGAGCAACGTTGATGATCCTTAGTCCATGTTGCTCGATGCATCCTCTCCCAATCACTCTTCCTTTGCTTTTATCACCAAACATGACTGCTGGGCCATGAACTCTTTGAAGTTCAGAAAATAATTCCTCTCACCCCGTCATGTGTGCTGAGCAGCCACTATCTAGGATCCACTCATTTGACATGCCTGATGTCTTAGCTCTTGGACCCTGTTCTTGCAAAAATCAACAAGTTTGTTTAGGTACCCGCTTAGCATCGGGTCCTACAGGATTAGCATGGATCATGGTTCCTTTTGGAACCTACACCTTACTAATCTTCAAGATTTTCTTCTTGACATCACTTTTAGAAACCTTCTCCGCCTTAGTTGGATAAGCAAATTTTGCATAATTTGAGCGCGGTGGAGTAGTGTGCTTAGCCGTACTAGTCCTTTTAAAAGGAAAACGATTGGACTTAGGCCTCACATAGGTGTTCCTCCTATGTGGTGTGAACAACTGATATGGTGGTCTTACAGCATGGTATTTAACCTGCTTGCCACTATTGAAGGTAGGATTTGCTTTCCTAGCATTGGATGCACTATGCTCAGCATTCATCCTAGACACTCCTGAGAATGGCTTAGCATGCATTCTCTGGGTCCTCTCCTGAGATCCAGGAGATGCATTCTTTTTATGCCAGTCCTTCTACTTAGCATTTGATGACTCAGCAATTGTCTTTTCCTTAGCTTTTTCTTTAGCATTGACTTTTTCAGCAGAAACGAATGAAATCCTTTTCTGCTTAGAGGATTCAGCATTTCCAATCAAAACCTACTTAGAGGCTTTTCCCACGACTTCAACACATCCAAGCCCCACTCCAGATCTATTATAATGATTTCTCTGTTGGCTAACAATGGCATTTAGAACTGCCTTGCTTGTTGTGTAAGCACAAATGCAATCCTTATTAGTTTTATTTTTCAAAACTAGATTCTCCTTTTCAATATTTTGAAAGTTTTCAGCAAGTTTCGAGTAATTAGCCTTGAGTTTTAAAAATTCCTCACCATCAGACCTTAGTCTTTTGACTTCCTCGGTCAGAGATATAACTTTGGTTTTCAGTGAAGTGTTTTCTTCCACAATGGCATCTTTCAAAGCGTACATTTTTTAAAATTCTAATGAGAGCTTACTGAGATAATCATCCTCAGAATCTAAAGGAGAAGAATCCTCCAATTGATGCATGATTGTTGTAATTGAAATGCTAATAGGATTTACCTCTTAAGCATCGACTGTTAGAGCAGACTCAACAATTTTCTCGTCTTCAGCATCCAGATTATCAACAATATTCGCCATTAGGACCAGCATGGCCTCATCATCATTCTCTATTGAGGATTAATATTCCTCTTCATTGTCAGGAATATCGGGCACCTCTGTCCAGGTCAGCAGTGCTCTGGTGACTGCTTTGACTGCTCTCCTTTCCAACCTTTGTTTGAGACACTCTCTTTCTTCTTTGCTCACCCTAGGACACTCGTGCTTTAGGTGGTCTGGCGAGTTGCATTCAAAGCACGTCCTTGGCTTCCTTTTTGCTGGTTGAAAGGATGATGTGAGCTTAGCTTCTTTAGCTTCCTTTTCTGCTTTTGCTTCCAGCATGAGCCTTTGAAGCTTTCTCATTTTTTTCTTCAAGCTCACTGATCTTGAGATCTTCTTGATTTGAGCTTGAGGTTGAAGCGACCTCATTTGCTAGTGAAGCTAGTGCAGATCTGTCATTTTTGTGGAAGGGCTTCCTTGGCTTCCATCTTCCAGCATCTTTCTTAGCAAATTATGCTAAGTCTTTCGAGTTTACAACGTTTGGTGACAAAGTTTGATCCACAACTACTTAGTTATTTTGTATTGTTGTATGATAAACTCGTGAGTTTTAAGTTGGGCGAATACCTTAGATGTAGTCATTTGGCTGAGATCTTTCTCACTGAGGCTGGTCATTTTAACGAACCAATCGCTCCTTAGAAAGAGTTTGGAGATGATTTTATTATTCATTTCTCCGTTGTCATAGGTCTTTCCCAAGTTCCTGAGCTCTCCCAAGATGGTATTGAATCTTTCTTCCATCACCCGAATGGATTCACCTGTATGCATTGAGAAAGACTCATATTTGTCAACGGCTACCTGGTGTTTATTTATTTTCATTTGTTCTGTCTCCTGTGAAGATGCGCACACATAGTCCCACATAGCCTTAGTCGTGTCGCAGTTTAGAGCTTCATCTGCCATCAACGGAGGCAGACAGTCAAGTATCAGCTTCTTTGCTAGATATTCCAGCTGAGCTCACTTCTTATCCTCTACCGTCCATTCGTCGAATTGCTTCTCGACCATTTGTGGTTGCCCCTCAACAGGTGCCCCAGCAAAGATATTGGCCTTCATTATCTTAATGGGCCCTTTAGTGAGGATGTCCACCATCTCTGGATGTATACTTTGAAGTTGGATGGTGGCTAGCTTTTGGCATAAGTTGAATTTCTCCTTGTTATACTTTGGGAGCGTGTGATTCATCTTGGCAAGCTTGATGTTCCTGAGCTAAACAGAAGAACAGTGCAAGGAAAATACAGATCTGGTCAAAAGCGACTCAGAAGTAGTCAGTCTTACAACCTCCTGCTATGATACCACTTGTTGGTCCTTGATCAAAGTCGTGCTAAGCAGCAGAAGACTATTTAACAAAAAACGCAGCAGAATGTTTCAAGTTATCTAGCACTTAGTTTCTTTTCAAATGTTTAGCTTAAAGTTGGAGTTAAGATTGTTTCAGATATACACAAACAACTTGAGGTTGCTAGGTTTTAAATCAATGGCAGAAACAATAAAATAGTAACAAGGAACAGTAATAAAGAACAAAGGATTTATAGTGGTTCGATCCTAAAGATCTACGTCCACTCCTCAGTCGAACACTGAGAATTTCACTAAAAAGATATATGAAAGTACAAGGATTCGCCGGTCACTTGTAGCAAGTGGTGAGCTTTCAAGCCAACCACTACAAAGTTATCCTTCGTCACTTCTATCTTTCAACAGTTGTGGCTAAGTCAAGGGCGACTCCTTCGTAAAACTTATCCTCGCTGTAATGGAAGCTTTTAAGTTCCTTGCTGAACTCTTCTGGGGGGTTTTGGCAACAACCCGTCTTAGTCAATCTCTTTTCAGAGATATTACTGTTGGATGCTTCCTAGGATGGAAGTTATTCCAATGATTGATTCTTGAACAAAGTCAAGGAATCTCTTCTTGAATGCAGTGTAAGATATTCAATGTGTGACACTTTTGTTTGTTGAGAGCTTGAGATTCTTCGTGTCTCATTAACGTGTTCTCAATTGAGTACATTTTTGCTTTGCTTCGCTTTGTAAAAGTTATCTCTCTTAGAAGCAATTGTTAGTTGTAGTAGTAGTAGTCGTCGGTGAGTGGTGTCTTCTCTATTGTTTGGACTTCTCTTTTATATCTGGAGATTCAAACTTTGAATCTCCAGACCCGTTAGACACAACGTTCTCTTTGTCCAATAGAGCTACTTGCTTTTTCGTCCTTTCCGGCTTGGTACAGTGCTTTTTCACCTACTTCGGGAAAGCTTTGTTTCCTTGGTTGTACCTTATGTCAGAACGGGAGTCTTAGTAGTCGTTGTTTGATATTTCCTTGCTTAGCATTCTTTCGGAGAATGCTGGGAACATTCTACTAAGTCCTTGGACCTTTCGACTGTATGCAACTGCCAGTTGCATATTCAACACTTTGATTCTTGATTCCTGATTGGTACAACTTCTAGCAATCTTCTGAGTATTAGTGAATGCTGAGTCCTTCAGCATTCTGTTTTCTTTTTACTTCTGACTGCTGATCAAGTATTACTAGCAATCGTTTCTTTCAGCATATGACGACTACCAACTTCTTAGCAGTCATTCTTCTCAGCACGTGACTACTACCTCCTTAGCAGTCATTTCTGTCTGCTGACATCTCTAGCAACAAACATCTTCCTGACTGCTGAGAATGCTCCTCGCATCCAGAATCTTTTGAAGTTGCTTGGAATCTGATTTCCTTCGTTTCAATTGCTGAATCCTTCAGCAATCTTCCACAAGCACTTCTAATATATTACAACTCGATATATAGCCTAAACATGACTTTAGAAATGAGTTGCTAGACTATTATATAGAGAGCAGAGCCTATGAAAATTTGAATTTCTATCCGTTAGACACATAAATCTAGACATTAGACTCCTGGATTATATTGTCCCATCGTAGCTCATGCCTTAGGTCTCATTTCTGCTCTGCCCATTGTCAGTATACTATACACTAACTTTATGTTAGATTCCTTTACAACCCGAGCAACCCAGTTTGGATAACCTCGTACTGACTTAGGCATTTACAAATGCCTGAGTCTGACTCAGGCTTCTTATACTGACTACTGAGAGTTAGTATAACTTAGCCCTCATACTGACTTCCCACGGTCAGTATGGTAAATCCTCATACGAACTTTCCATAGTCAGTATGGGAAATGCCCTCATACTAATTTCTCCGGATCAGTATGGTGAATCCCTTAAACTGACTTCTCCTTAGTAAGTTTGGGAAAGCCCTCATACAGACTTTTCCTTGTCAGTATGGATAGATCTAAACCTGAGTGCTCCAACACAGTTTTCAGTTAAGGCTAGGCGTGATGATAATCAGTTCTCGAGTATTCTCCATTGCTCGATCTTCAGCCTAAGTTCTATTACAAATCAATCGATCTTATACAAGGATTACAGTTTAGAACTCTAGAAACTAGAAAAACTGGCTAAGATGGCTTAAATTCTTTCACCCACCAAAACATCAAAAGTAAGGAAAGATTTCTCTTACAAGAATCCTAACAATTTCCCCCTTTTTGGTGTGGTCATAGCCATCTGGAACCTAAGCTGATGAGTTATGGATAACTTTAGAGTTTTTACAGTTTTGACAATTTGTCGCATAAACTCAGAATAATTCCCCCTCAATGTTAGCTTTTTACTTAAGATCTTCTCCTTAAACTTGGAGAGATATTGCTCGATTGATTTTTCTAGTCAGTTTAGAACAATTAAATCTTAAGAAGGGGAGAGATAGAAGCCTGCTGATTAGACTGGATTGTGTAAGTTTAGCGCTTGAAGAACGAAGACCTTTGTTGTACAAAAAGAGATTGTCATCAACAAGTCAGCTTATCCTTTAATAATTTTCATTACAAGTACAGGGATAAACCAACAAAAAGAAATCTATTACAAAACTATTTTTGAAGTCTATAGTAGACCGCTTTCGGTCTTCAAGATTTCTACAAACTGGCTGATGCATTAGTCTGTGCACCGAGGGAAACCTTTTAAGAATCCCCTCATGCTGACTTTTTGTAGCTCTGCACTTGGAGATCTGCTGGAAATGCCGATGGCAAAATGAATCCAGCAGCTGTGACAAGACATGTGGGGGCTGAGATGGGCAAGGACAGCATCCCCACTTATTTATCTTGCCTCTCCGGACTTCTGTCCTCCTTCGACTGCATATACTGATTTCACAGTTTATGCACAATATGCAGCGAAGAGAGTTTTCCTTGAGCTAGAGCAGTCCGTGCCAGCTTAAGACTTCACTGTAGATTTCTACGTGTGATTTTTGTGTCTTTTGGGCACAATGAGCGGTCGCTCTGCTTAGGCTTATGATGTCTTCAACACCTTCCATACTTCTTTTCCCCCTCTTTGACCGCACCCAAACAGGGTGGTGAGTTTATGTCTAGAGGTTTGGGTTCTAACACCATTTTCCCGGATCTAAGGGAAGTTCTGGTGAAGACGAAGTAAAAACTTGGAAGGAAGGGTTCGACAAAGAATATTTTGGAGAAAAGTTTTTGTTTCTTGTGATTTCTTTTCAGAAATTCTTTCACACACAAAGAAAACAAAAAGAATGAACCTTATTAATATTATAAAGAAAGGTCATTCAAATTACGTAGGTGTACCATGTGACCTTTCGATTTCTAGATATTCAGCGACAATTGAGATTCGTGGCCTCGCGATGCGCCTTTCAGATTTGATTGGAGCGAGCATTATCCACGTGTCAAAATATGATTCATTGATTTAAGATATGCATTAATTGCGATGTAACCGCAACAATCGCCTTTGGAATTCAAAATCCCACCTTTCGAAATTACAGGAATTGACTAAGAGTCAGTTTCTAAACTGAGAGTTAGAACTCAATTTAATTTTGCATCCGTCTATTTGAGATCTTCTAAGTTACAAACTTGAAATTGAGTGCCTCTTCATTAGTAAGTTTGAATGAAGGTCAGTTTATGTTCATCAGATGTGTTGATGAGTCCCTTTTGCATACTGAGTGGAGCATCGAGTTTTGAAAACTAAGGGCTTGGAATCAGTTTTATTTGCCATTACGCTTCTCCAATAGAGACTTCATCAACTTCCAGTAGACCCAGTTTTATGCAGAGCTCCTTAAATATGGTCTCTGGGAGTGGTTTGGTGAAGATGTCTGCCAATTGATCTTCAGTTCGGCTATACTCTACTGAGACATCTTTCTTTTCGACATGGTCTCAGATGAAGTGATGCCTCATGTCGATGTGCATTGTTCGGGAGTGATGAACTGGGTTCTTTGTGATGCACATTGCACTGCTGTTATCACAATAGATAGGCACACACCCAGTTTCTACATCATAGTCAAGCTATTGTTGCTTGATCCAAAGCACTTGAGCATAGCAGCTTGCAGCAGTAACATCCTCAGCTTCAGTTGTAGACGTGGCAACTGAGTGTTGTTTCTTGCTGAACCATCTTACAAGCGTATAACCTAAGAACTGGCATGTTCCACTTGTGCTCTTCCTGTCGATTCTGCATCCTCCAAAATCTGAATCTGAAAAAGCATTGAGAGTCAGTTCGTCAGATTTTGGATACCAAATACCTAATGACTCAGTTCCTTTTAGGTATTTGACTATTCTTCTGGCAGCCTCCATGTGCAAGTTCTTCGGATTTGCTTGGAACCTAGCACAAACCCCAACTGAGTAGGAGATATCTGGCATGCTTGAAGTTAGGTACAAGAGTGACCCAATAATGCCTCTGTATGCTGTTGGGTTGACTGCCTCGCCTTCTTCATCTAGATTGATCTGAGCACTTGGACTAATTGAAATCCTCAAGGGCTTGGTCTTTTTAGGACAAAAGTTGTTGATCAAGTCCATGGTATATTTCTTTTGATTGATGAAGATTCTTCCTTCGGACTGAATAACTTGGAGACACAAGAAGTAGGTCAGTTTGCACATCATTCTCATCTGAAAATTGCTTTGCATCAGTTTGACAAACTTTTCGCACATATCAAAGTTTCTACATCCGAATATAATGTCATCGACATATATTTGTACTAGAACAATCTCTGCTCCATCCTTGATTCTGAACAGTGTTGTGTCGATTTTGTGTTTTCGGAAACCATTCTTGAGGAGAAACTGAGACAGTGTCTCATACCAAGCTCTGGGTGCTTGCTTCAACCCATAAAAAGCCTTCCTCATTTTGTAAACTTGGTCTCCTTCTTCAAAGCTAGGGGGTTGTTCCACATATACTTCTTCTTTCAGCTCCCCAATCAGAAAAACACTCTTCACATCCATCTGGAAAACTTTGAAGTTGTTGTACGCAACATAAGCAACGGATAAGCGGATTGCTTCAAGTCTGGCCACTGGAGCAAAAGTTTCGTCGAAATCAATTCCTTCACATTGAGCATAGCCTTTTGCTACCAGTCTTGCTTTATTCCTTACTATGTTCCTAGTTATGTCTCTCTTATTCTTGAAGACCCATTTGGTGCCAATAACTAACTGATGAGTATGTTGGTCTACTAAGTTCCAGAACTCATTTCTCTTGAATTCGGCAAGCTCTTCTTACATTGCATTGATCCAATCAGTTGACTTCAGAGCATCTCCAATTTTCATCGGCTCTAACTCCTGAGATACAAAACAAGTTAGTAACGCACTTCCTTGTCTTGTGCGAACTGAATTGGCAACAATATCGAGCACGACTTCTTCAGGATGGTTTCTTAACCATTTCGGCTTTTGGAGCTGGGTAACTTCAATGGTTTGGAAGAAATCTTCAGGGTACTTACTACTGTCTGCTCCAGATACTGGAACTCCAAAAAAGTCAGTTTGACTAGAGTTTCCATCTTCAGTGATGACTCCCATATCTTGGATTCCTTGATTTTCTTCTGTTGTACACAGTTGGGCAACTTCAGAGTGAGCATTTTATTTCTCAATAAGGTCAATTTAAGTTGGTGACTTTGTTCTAGTTGGACCCTCAAACTGAGCCCTGTTTTGATCTTCTAAAGTTCCCCCTTGATTGATGCTTGGGAGCATCTTCAATGAGCCAAAAGCTTTCGCAAGGTTGATTGATGCACTGACCTCATCATCTGGAGCACTTGCGTGATCATTTACAAATTTGGTTTGAGAAACATGGTTTTGATCTTCTTTACTAGTACACAGTTTCTCATTCCCATTTTTGATAATCGGATCACCAAGTTCCAATTCTTTCAAGGTTCTGCGCACTAAAATAGACTCATAAAAAACAACAGAGCACGTTACTTCCACAAGTTTGGCTGTCTTGTTGAGAACTATGTATCCCTTGTATGAAGGATGTCCATATCCAAGAAACACTCCTTCATCAGCCTTGGGACTGAAAGTATTTAGTTTCAACTTTTCATTGTTATGGATGCAACATGGTGAACCAAAAGTATAAGATGAGTTATAGAAGGCTTACAATCATTGACGACTTTGTATGGGTTTTGTGATGGCGACTATTGATGGTTCTTTTGTTCTGAGTATAGGATGCCATCATAAAGGCTTCTCACCAGTAACCTTCTTTCAAGTCAGATTCGGGGAGTATTGTCTTGATTGCTTCCTTGAGTGTCTTCCTTCTTCGTTCAGCAAGGACATTTTGTTGAGGCGTCCTTGGAGCTGACTTCTCATGTGCAATGCCAGCATCAACACAGATATCCATAAGTGGATCATTGTAAAAATCAGTTCCGTTGTAAGATCTGATTCTTTGACAGTGACCCCCTTGCTATTTTGCACTTAAAGGATGATCTCTGGAAGTTGAATCATCACTTCATCCTTGCTTGTCAGCAGCCTTACCTAAGTGTATTTGGAGTTGTTATCTACTACTACCAGAGTGAACCTTTTTCCTCCAATGGTAGGCGGCTTGATTGGTCCAAACAGATCTATATGAAGAAGTTCAAGGATCCTATCTGTACTTGTAGTGATGGTTTGATTCTTGAATGACGCTTTGGTTTGCTTTCACATCTTGCATGCTTGGCAGACACCTTCTTCTTTCTTCAAACTGACTTGTGGTAGGCCTCCATAAGTTTGTGTTTAGCAAGAAGTCTGATTGACTGGAAATTCAGGTGGCAAAGCCTCTTATTCCATAGCCAGTGGACTCCCTCTTGGGATGGGCTCGTTGCGACAAGGCATGTGTTTGGCTTTCCGCTCTCCTAATCCACATAATAGAGACTTCCTACCTTTACACCTTTCAACACAGTCTCTTTGGATTCTTTGTCATTGATCCAGCATTCTCCTTCAGCAAAAGTCACCTCATATCCAGACTGGATAAGCCGACTCACACTCAGCAGATTGTAGTTGAGGTTGGTGACCAAGGATACATCATTGATGATAACTCCATTGCTCTTCAAGCATCCTTTGCCGATTACTCTGCCTTTTGAATCATCTCCAAAACTGACAAGTGGTCCTCTTGTCATTCTCAATTTTGAGAGAAGATTACTGTCACCGGTCATGTGAGTTGAACATCCACTGTACCGGAGTATTAGACTCTGTTTCAGTTTCTTCCTCTTCTCTAAGCTTTGCGATCAGCACCAGGAAGGCTTCTTCCACCGCCTCATCGTCTAATGTGTAGTAGCCATCGTCATTGTCTAAGATGTCAGGCACCTCAGTTCTGGTAAGCATGACCATAGCAACTGCTCTGGAGGCTTTCTTTTTGAACACCTTCTTGAAGTGCTCCCTTTCCTCCTTGGAAACTAATAGGCACTCGTACTTAAGGTGATCTGGAGAGTAGCATTCAAAGAAACCTCTGGGAGGTCTGTCGCTAAACTTTAGTTCACTTAACTGTGAACCTTCCTTCCTGGATTTGGCTATCTCAAGAAGTCTAGTTAGCTTCCTCACTTGCTCCAAGCTCTTTAACTGAGCTCTCTTCCTCCTTTTTCTGGTAGGAAGGTGTTGGTGCTGACTTTGAGGTGGACATTTATCCGGAAGATCTGTAAGCTTGGTAAGGCTTTTGAGGCCTTCTCTTGAACTCCCTTTTTGCGAAAAAGGCAACATCTCTTTCTAGATGTGTGCTGACACTTTGCACAGCTTCATTTATGTTCGCCATTTAAATATCCCATCTGTTGGCTTGAAGTTGGGCGAACACGTCCTTGGTCGTCATCTGGGAGAGATCCTTCTCCTTCAAGCAGGTAGCTTTTACGAACCAATCCTCCTTGGCATCTTGGATTTGCATTTATATCAGCAATTTTATATGTTCTCCCCAAGTTTTCATCTCGCAGATAATAGCATTGAATCTTGCTTCAATTGATTGGACATTTTCACTAGGAAGCATTCGGAAAGATTCATACTTATTCACACAGTTTTGAAGCTTATTTCACTTCATCTGAGTTGTTTCTTGACGTTGTTGTGCTCTAAGGCTTCAACAACCAGTGGTGCTGGTAATGATTGTAAGATGAGCTCCATGGGCACTGCATCTAGCTAAAACAAACTATGTCATCGTTTGTCCACTCTGGATAAGGTTTTTCCACTATCTCTGGTTCTTCTGCTCCTCCTAGCTAAGTATTCACCTTAGTGATCTTTATTGTTCCGGTAGATAGAACCTCTGCCATTTCTGGATGGACATTGTTCAGCATGATCAACGAACATTTCTTCCATATCTCAAAATCTTCTGATGAGTACTTTGGAAGCTTTGTAATCTGAGCCATCTCTGTGTACCTAAGCTTAAACACACAAAACAAATACCAGGTGTAGAAAAATATAACCAAGTGTAGAAAAACAGAGATTTGGTCCTAAGTGACTCAACACAACCGTAGTCTGTAAGAACCTAGGCGGGTGATACCACTTGTTGGTCTTGAAATTAGAGTGCAATATGTGCAGCGGAAGGTTTTGTGTAAGCAGTGGAAGTAAAAATAAGCACAAGCATTGGTTCGATCGAACAGAGTAAAGTCAGTTTTGTGTGTAGTCAGTTTAAACTTAAGTCTCTATTTCGTCTTAAGTCCGTTTCACAATGTATACTCTTCAATACTTAGACAAGTATTGAAGGTTTAAATAGTCAGTTTGTGAAATAGAAAAATAGAGTAGTATAAGGAAAGCAGTAAAGCAACACACAAAGATTTATAGTGGTTCGGATTTCAATATCCTATATCCACTCTTCAGACCCAATGTCTGGATAATTCACTAAGTAAATACAAGCCTCCTTACGATCTATACACAGTCCGTGGCTCCTCCTGTAGGGTTTGAGTCTACGAAGGACAACGTGAGTTGCCATTAATTAAATTCTTGCCAAGGTTCATTCTTAGGATACCAGGAACAAATTTTAATTAAATAAACCATGCGATCCTATTCATGCTCCTACAAAAATAATTGCATAGGATGGATTTAGGGAATACCTTATCTTCACCGTTTGATCCACAGATCTAGATCGGAGAATAGAACGATGAAGCAAACTTAGATTTGAGATTGAATGTCGGCGATGGACAGTTGTTCCTACATATCTGATCTTCTGATCTGTTCCCTTGCTCCTTGGAAATCTGGTAAGGATTATCTACCAAGTTGGATCCGAGATCTGGAGAAATCAATCAGTTCCTCCCTCTAGATCATCCGCCGCCGTCTCTCCCTCTTTTTCAATATACTGAAAAATCACTACTGATCTGATAGAAAGAAGGCATATATATAGTGTTAGGGTTTTGTGAAACCCTAATTCTAATGGGCTTGAGCAGTTCATGGGCCAGACCAGGGACTAGATGCAAATAATAAAGTGGGCCCTCTTTATTAATTAATCCTTCCTTGTTCAACCCAGAACATAATTAATTAATAAAACATTGTTTTAGCCTTCACCAAGGTAACAATGCTGACTCGACCCTTTATTACCACGTTATTAGGAACGGGTTGCACCAAACTAACATGATCCACATATTTAAGGTTTTAGACATTCATTAATTAATTTGGCTTATGACAATCAGCCATAATTAATTAATCTCTTATTTCCTGAGTAATACCACTCACTCCTTTTCACTTATGCCTGAAGAAAATAATTCAACCTGCAGGGTTTAGCATAATGAACCTTGTGAGCTCCTTAGGGAATGTCACCATCGTAAAATGGATATGCTTACCTAAACGTCCAGCTTAAGCAGGCCACACACAAATTGCCAACACCCAAAATACGAGTATTAGAGTACAAGTAAGACTGACCACCTTGGTAAATCAAAGTGCGGTCAATCTATGTGTGCCCCTTATCCTTCAGTTAGGTTTAAGATAATAGGAAGTATGTTAGGGATTTGGCTCATTCGTATGTCAATGTGAATGGCACATCCCACTGTTGATCCCATCAATACATAACTATGTACCGACACATCAAGTAGCTAGGATAAGCCCTCTTATGAACCGATGTGCCGCAGCTTAGACCGACAGCCTATCCAGAGACTGTCTCAACCGTGATACTGTTTATATCTCGCTAGGTCAAACGACTCATATGATCCTCTGTGATCTCCTACACACCATATGGTCATCCCTATAAGCGAGATAATAGGATATTATGGTTCGTTGTATGTTTGTTTCATCAGACAGCGAGCATTGTTGTAGCAACACATATATGAAGACCAGTGTACAAAACACTTAATCATATATGCTTTCAGTATATAATCCCAACACCTCCGTCCTCCGGTTAGTTGTGGCACTCGCCTAGGAACTCCTTGTAGACTCAGTCTTCAGTTTGAAGTGGCAACGCACCCCGCAGCCTCCTTCCTGGTGGGTGGATGTTTACTAATTCTTCCCAGAATGGTTGGATGTTTAGAGGTTCTTCGTAGAACTCAGGTGGCTGGCATACGCCCGTGATAATCAGAATCCTAGACTAGGAAACTGAATATTATGAATATATCTCAGAAAGATATATTCACCAAATAGAGCTTCATCTTAAAGCTTTAGCCTCGTGCTAGGAGTAGATAACACGGTGGGTAATTCGAGTTGGAGACTGAAGTCTCGTGTTTAGAACAAGGAAAACTCCGAGAGAGTTTTAGTGGGATAGATGACCTGATATGCCCTTTGTCTCTTTAGAGTAGTAGATTTTGAATTCTGTTCAGGTAACCTGTTAAGGTTGAGAGGGAAGGTCTTTATATAGAGAGGAGAGCCTATGGAAATTTGAATTTCTATCTGTTAGACACATAAATCCAGACGTTAGACTCGTGAATTATATTGTCCAATCGTAACCCATGCGATCGTGTCATGTGCAACGTCCATCAATGAGGTCTCCTTTCTGCTCTTCCCATTGTCAGTGTACTATACACTAACTTTATGTCAGACTCCTTTACAGCCCAAGAAACCAGTTTGGGTAACCTCGTACAGACTTAGGCATTTACAAATGCCTGAGTCTGATTGAGGCTTCTATAACTACTCGATCGATCCTATACAAGAATTACAGTTTAGAACTATAGAAACTGGAAAAACTGACTAAGATGGCTTACATTTTTTGACCCACTAGAACATCAAAAGTAAGGAAGGATTTTTCTAACAAGAATCCTAACATGTAATTTCTATCAGAATAGGTGGACTTTTGCTACTTTGGTTAGAATGACTCTTTAGCCAGTCCGATGAAAGTTTGTTGGCGGATTCCTTGGATGAACAAGCTTTTAAGTGTCAGAGACTTTAAGGTCTTCTTTCTTAAAGTCTGAACTCTTCTTGAAAATCTTTGCTTCTATCTTTTCTTGCTGGTAGGGTTTCGCTTTGCTGGGGATGTTTGCTGGTAAGCTCCTTGCTGGTGGTTCACCAGCTTCTGATGGCGTGTCAGCCAACATCCTCCTTAGGCACTTTGCTGGCAACAACGATCTAGCCAGCAAACCCAAACAAACTTATTTGTTGGTGAAAACTGACCATCAAATCTCTAAGGGCTTGTGATGATCAGCTCCGACTTACAACTCGATAATTTCCTATGCAGGACTTTACAAATGCGAACCAACTTGACTAGAGACACTCTATCTAGTGGTATATTTGACTCATGAAAATTTCAATTAAGAAATTTCTAACATAAATTCCTAACAGAGTTACACCTTATAGAAACACAAATTAGAGTTATATATGAATTAATTAATGTTAATAATCTGTGACACATCGTATTTTTAATCTTACCAATTACATGGAAGATTTAAGTAATAAAAGTGAGCAACAGGGTAAATCTCCATAATATGAAAAACTTGGGGGAAAACTCCCTATTTTTTCGAACATTGGTATTGCTGTCTGATAAAAGATAACACAAGCGTAAGCGTGTTAATCAAATCAATGTATGTGGTCCCTAGCTACGTTCTCAGCGAACTCTTTAAAAGTCAGCTGGTAATTACAAAGATCTTTAGCATAAACCACTACTAGAAATTTGATCTATTATGACACTCTTTTCATCACATTAGTTAAAAATTATTGCAATACAATATATATAATGACACGTGTCGGGAAAAAATAGTCTTAAATAATTTATATATATACTTTTTAAATTATAAAATATTATGAGATTTTATAGATATTTTAGCTAACAGTCAATATAAAGCATGAGGAAAAGTTTACCTTCACACCGATAAAAATATTCAAATTTTTGGAGTCACATCATTTCCCTCTAATATGGTAACGTGTTCTAAAAAATATATTTTCCTTAATATGAAAATGAAATTTAGAAGAACTGATGATCAAAGTTTTAGATTTAAAGAATAGAAAACCCCCAAACCACATCTAACAATTTCATTCTTAAAAACCCTAATCCTTCCCTTGAAATGATTTCTTCTCCTCCCGGCGCAAGAGCCACGATTCTCACTTCACGGCACTTTCCGATGTCTATATTGAGCACATCATATGCGAGCAGGTTAATTGTCCTTCTCCCTTTTTTTTGGATGTCTTATGTTCAATGCTATTGAAGGCATAGATTTGACTTATGGGTTTTCCTGATTGGTGATGGCAAAGCAATTTCACTTTGAGAGGTTTTAAATTTTAGATGTAAAGGAGAGGGTTTAGTAGTTCAAAATAAATATGCTAGTATGTTTCTAAATCCCCTGGTGCCTGCAGGTCAATAGTTGTATCAACTGCTCTAATCAGGTTATTTTAAAAAGATGTTTCTAAAATTTCTTTAGTGTCTACAGATAGAGAAAACCAAGGAAAAGTAAGAGCCAACTTGGAAGAACTCTTGTCTTTAAACCTGTTAAATTCATAGGCATTGTTCTTGCTATAAGAAAGCCCATCTGTTCTGTTTTTCCTATCCTTTTATTGGGGGAGGGTGGGGTACTCTGTGTACAGGTGGGCATGGTTGCTTTTGATTAATCTATGGGTACACTTGGTAGGGCCTCTTCTTGTGTGTTAGCATATGATATCCCACTGCGGTCTGTATTTGTTAGTCTTCCATTATTAATTTTTAAACAATGTAGGATTATTTGTTAGTGGAATCTAAGTTACATCAATTAAGCTGAAAGTTTTCTGATTTTGTTCATAGGTATCAGTTAATTTTTTTTTAATAAGTAAACTTGTAGTCTCAAATGTTTATATACATATATACATATAAACTTGTAGTCTCAAATGTATTCACACATATGTACAGTACTTTTCGTATTTTGTGTATGGTTTAATGCATATTCCTTTATCTGTTTGCGTTGAAGAATATTTTTGTGTTGTAGCTCCTTCTCCATCCGGAATCAGATGACTCTGCCCAACTCTATCAGGTATAGAATGATTTTTTTTTTCATTTTGTCGTTGAGCAAGCTGAAATATGGATCAGTAATTTTATTGTTACTTTGACAGATTGAGACGGAAAAATTCTTAGCTCATCTCGTTGAAGCTTAAATGAACAAGCAATTGGTTAATAACTCTGCAACTTCAAACGCAAGCTAACTCAATTTGCTTTTATTTCATTGTTAGATCGATATATTTTGTTTGTGTTTGTTGAATATCCTATATTGTATTTGTTGAAAAATCCCCTTCGATTGCTCGCTCACGAACTGATTTCCTATGGAACTTAAATGTTATAATTTATCACAACTATTCTTATACATATTTTGAGTTTTTGTTAGTCTGGTTGTGTCTTTCTACAGAAAGAAGGAACATATAATGGGAAGAAATTCAATGCAATTTGTCATTTCTTCGGCTATTAAGCTCGGGATCATTGCCTTCCAAACTTGATTGCGACTATGCTTATGTTAGTATGAAGTACTATTTTTAATTTTATTCTCGCATTTTGGTACACATTTACTAAAGCTATCTTCTCTTTTTGTAAGCTTATAGAAAGAGAGCTAAAAGTGCGCACCAATACTCTCTATGTAGGTGCTAGGTCACATCTACTATCACATCATTGCTGCAAGATTGAATGGTTATATGGCAACAGTTACCAACTTGAAGAACCCTGTGAATAAGTGGAGTTGTGCTGCTGTTCCTATAACAGTATGATCCCTCTCTCTTCCTTTGAGAAAGCAATTTGACTGATACCATTAACTGGTTGGTTGTTCAGGAAATGGATTTGTGTGGATGAATAAGCTAGACTTCAGCAAAACAAGCAATGAGAAAGTCTCCTATACTTGATGGGTTAACTAATTGAGTTGTGTGGCTTTCTTTATTATGTTATAAACTCCTTAAAAGAGTTGTGTGTAAACTACAAACACTAGACAATAGTTTTCTCTTCACTTGAAATACTTGAAATTTTCTTGTGTGCTTCTAAAAGTAAATATGTGCTACCATCTTGAATGCAGATGCTTAAGTACGCGAGAGACTTTCAGATGACAATTTTCAAGGGAACATCATTGATGGAAAAAGAAGTCAGAGACATGGTTGGATCAATTCTAGAGACTTGTAGAGTGGAGAAGCAAATAGCACAGGGTTCCTTTTTTTTTATTGTCCTCTTTCTTTGGGTCTTATTTCAACTTTAGTGCCAAATATGGGATTGTTTGCTAATCATTTGAGTACTTTTTGTAACTTTACAAAGAACTAGACAAATTATTTGAATTTTGTATTAATTATATTATTAGTATATGTTATTTGAAAGTTATTTATTGAATCGATTGTGTTTGCATATTCATAATTAGCAGGAATAGAAAATGTATATAAAATGTATTTGAGGAACATGATATTTAATGACTCTATTTGTGCATGCATACAACTTTTCTTGACAGATTAATTAGCTTATATCAATTTTTTTGACATATAAATATGTAAAGTAAACTATTTTTACTCACAGTGTAATGTCAAACCAGGTTCATTTTTGTAACAGGTGAATCTGTGAAGTATATCACCTTTACTCACATTAAAATTTGTCAACTTACATTTATTTTCCCAGCACGTAAACCTGCGAACTTAATGAGTTGTGCTCACAACAAACTTTGTTATTTTAGATGCATTTTCATGACAGGTATATATGTGAGAAGTAGTTGGATTATAATGACACCCCTCACTGTTATTATAAGACCCTCACCCTATTGTGACACCTTTTGGGACAATAGGGTATGTGACTGTTGGGATAACTATATGTGTCAAGATAGCTTTTATTTAACAACATTTGATGCTGTTGGAAAAGACATAATTTCTAGTAGTGAACCAAGTTTAAAGTTCTAGTTATAAAAAAAACTTAATAATTGAGTTAGTTATTGAATTTTAAAATCATCTAAATACTTGTATAAATAAGGAAAAAAAAATAACACAGGTCTATTTAAAATATAATGATTGAATGGCATTGAATGTCATTGTGTATATGCTGAGAAATTGCATGCGCGCTAATATATATATATATATATATATATATATATATAGATACATTCATATGTTAACCACTTCCCAGATGTTACCTGTTACCTTATTGTTAGTGCATTATCTAGACAAGCTAACTACATTATCTAGGTCATATTAGGTACATTACGAAGATATTGTATTACATTATTATTGCATTAAGTTATCTATCAATTTGTACATTTTCTTCGTAATGTACCTAATATGGTCTAGATAATGTAGTTAGCTTGTCTAGATAATGCACCGACAATGAAGTAACATGTAACATCTGGGAAGTGGTTAACATATGATTACAACTCTCTCTCTCTCTCTCTATATATATATATATATATGGATGCTATCTAGTGAGAACACCTTTTACCATAAAAAATAAGAATTAATCTTCGCCATTGATTTTGATGAATGTACGCTTAGGATTTTACTATAATTTTCAGTCATTTTATCTCAAAAAACCTGCATGATAGGGTATTTTTATCATTTTGTACTTATTTAAGATTCTGTTTGCATATTCAACCTCGACATGCAGTATATATCTAACAAACATGCATTATATGCATAAGAAACATGCATTACATACCAAACAATCATTATATACCTAGCAAACATTTTCCTGCATTATAATATGGTATTACTCTTATTTTAGAACAATATTACTATCATTATATTGTATTACCTCCTCCATTATGTATGGTATTACTTTTGTTTTAAAGAAAAATTATATTACTTCAATTATAATGCATATGTTATTACTATATAATACATAACAAGTGCAAATATAATGATGAATGATGATTTCGCTGAAATAAACATGTTACATTTTATCTATCATATTCTGCATTATATACTATAACTTCATGCATTATATTGTACAACTGCACTCATTATAAAAGAAATTTATGTACTGTTACGAGAATTATGCATATTATATATGGTATTACTTTTATTTTAAAGAAAAGTATATTACTTTCATTTTAATGCATATGTTATTGCTATATAATATATGACAAGTTCAAATATAATGATGAATGATGATTTCGTTGAAGTAAACTTGTTGCATTTTATTTGTCATATTCTGCATTATATACTATAACTTCATGCATTATATTGACCTCAACATGCATTATATACCTAGCAAACATTCATTATATACCTAACAAACATGCATTAAATAATATAGTAATATTCATTTATATAATATAACAAAAAAATACATAATTAAAAATAAGTAATGTATGATCAACTTTTATAACAACTATAATATTATCTACAGTATGCAAAGATAATGAATTTTAATTTTTTTTTGATTTGGCAGGAAAAAATATATTGCCTTTTATCTATCATATTCTGCATTATATAATATAACTTCATGCATTATATTGTGCAACTCCATTCATTATATAAGAATTCGTGTACTGTTATGAGAATTGTGCATATAATCACTAATTTTCATTTCTTTATGATGATTTTTAAATTGAAACATAAGCAATAGGGATTTCATTTCAAAGATAATTAAATTACTTTTAATTTGATATATGATTCATTAAAAAATAATCTAAATCAAAGGAGTTATGATCATTTAAAGATTTAGAGGAGAGAGAAAAAATATTACAAAATTATCTTTTAATGCATGTTTTACTACACTATAGTCTTGAGTGTTGGATAATAATTTGGATGGCCGAGATTGGTTCTTATGTTCACATGGTAAGGGGAGTTCTCATATGATCACTCCCCTATATATATATATATATATATATATATATATATAGGGGTGTGTTAATCTCACAATTGGTCCCTTAGATGGGAGAAGAGAATGAATCTAGTCCATCTAATGAGGCCTGCGGATGGTTGAAATTAAATATTTAGCCTAAAATTATAAAGTTTTATTAACGACCTAAATTTAGTTGCATAGTAAGGGCATTAATGATATAATGCACTCACAACTACCCTGAATTAAATTCAAATCTCATCATTTTAGGGGACCACATCTTAAATATTGTTTTATTTTTCTAAATATGTGGGGACCACATCTTATATTTCAAAAAAATCATAATTTATTTTCTCACTATTAAGGCACATTTATTTGTTATTAACTTTATTATCTCACCTCCAACATTGTTATAGAACTTTAAATAATCATAGCTCATTCAATTTAAATTATCTTTTTGCGTGTCATATATCAAATTAAAGATCGTTTTATTATGTTTCAAATGAAATCCATATTGCATATGTTTGCAAAAATCTGATAGCCCTATCAAACATAATTAAACTGAACCGGTCTATATAATGCAAATATACAGGCTTATATAATGCAACTTAAATCGGAAAATAAATTTTTTCATCAAAATATCAATTACCTCATAAATAGTCATGCAAATTTATAGGCCTAAATAATGCATTTTTACAGGTTATATAATGCAACTTAAAGGTAGTATGTTGGATTTGAGTTTTAAATCCATCATCTTCTTCTTATTTAGGTAACGATTTTTTCAATTTCCTCAAAGAGACAACGAGTACGAGCTAGCAGAGGAAAGGGAAGTTATAATACAATTGGGTGTTTAGTTGTTGGTAGGTGATTGTATGAAATATTTGGATTTTATGCTCTGTTTCGTTGATCAAATTTTTTATTCATTATTTGTGATTAACTATTGATTATCTTTATGGTTCCTCTTGTGAGTAATTTTTGTTATTTGGTGTTTCTTAACTTCTTTTAAAATAGTTTTATAAATGACATATTTCATTATTACAACTTCTCTTCTAGATTTGAATGTTATTGTGTTGATCTAATTGATTAACTTAATCACTTTGCTAGATTCTTATTGACTTCTTCACTTGTCAAAAATATTTGTTCTTTGGTGTTAAGATTAAGTTTTCTAAAAAGAGTTATATTTACGCATCTTTAGTTTAATTTTATTTATAAGAGAGTTGTGTTTTTCTTTTATATATTTTCTCTATGTTTTAGTTTTAAATATTAGCTTTAGTTGTTTTATACTTTAAGAGGCTTGGATTGATAAGAAATAATGGTTTTTGAGTCGAAAATAAATGATAGGAATGAAATGAAAAGTATGAGAATGCTTATAGAAAATTAAGCTAAGACTCGGTAATGTCAAACAACCAAAAGGGGAAGCAAACTGATCTGCTCATGTGAATGGTTAAGAATGTGGGGAAAAAGTATAGACCCACTTGACAACTGAAAGAATGCGACCTCATGTAGAAGCACAATGGTTAAGCAATTTAGTTAAGTATGAGTTCGAATAACAAAAGAGGTATTTCTTCCCATTTAAATTGATGAGAAAATTGAGAAATATATCTCATAATTCACAAATTAGCGAAATATAATATAAAGTTTTTTTTGTTAGAAAATTATTCTTCTCCTTTAATGGCAAATGATGTGACATTAAATAAAATCTTAATTTTTTTAATATATTCTAATTTAATTATTAATGTTTTATATATATATATATATAGAGAGAGAGAGAGATGGGATCAAATGGAAAGAAATCTCCCTGTAAGAAAAAAGAATAAATTGTGTTCAACAGATCAAATCAAATCAATGGCTGGAGATTAGTGTTTTTTTTTTATATTTATGCTTAGTTTTTAATAGGAGTAAATTTGAAAAGGGCAAATTAGTCCTTATTTTTTCATCTCTCACCACTTTCAGTTTTGTCCACCCACTTTCCAAATTACATTTACCGCAGTCATATTAGGGTTTTACTGCTTTATTTTCGTCATTCACTTCATCAACGCATCTCCATATGTGCATATTCCTTGCTGCAGTTTTGTCATCAAGATTACGTTTCTTTCGGTTAGTTTTCAACGTCTCCTCTTTCTCACATTATACATCGTTTCCTCGTATTGTCGTTGATCTGATATAATTTTTTTCAAGTTTATATAGTTTTATTGATTGAATAATTTTAAAACTCTCTCTTTTTTTTATAAAATTTGATTATTGTATCAGATTTTTCTTTGTTAAGTAGGATATTGAAGAATATGGCTAGAAAGAGAACTACTGAGCAAGGAGGTACGATAGAATTTCAACATTACTTATTATTATTATTTTTTTGATCATATACGTGTACTAAAGAATTTTTTGATTACTTTTATGAATGTTTGTTTCGAGAAAAGGGTAGGCAGGAATGGGGCAGGATTGTGGAAGTGACTTCGCTTTGTAAGCGGCTTCAGCAGAGTTTGTAGACATCCATTTTTGAGGCCATGATTTCCTATTAATTGCAAGGTTGGGAGATGGGTAGTTTATTATTAATTAGGTTTTGGGGGATTTGATACTGGATGGGAGATTGTAGGAGCGACAATAATGTGGTGATAAAAGTTTTTTGTTTCGGCTATATTTTTTTAGAAATAATTTAAAATTATAAACTTTATTTTTAATGTCAATTGTTCATTTTTTTAACAAAGAGAAATTATGTAATCTCTCGTCTCCTATATTAGTTTTTTTTTAATTTGTCTTAGATTTGCACCTGTGTGTTGCACAAATTATATATTTAATATCTAATTTAATGGCTTGACATTACTTTTTGGAATGATAGTTTCGTTGAGTTTGATGGTTAAAGATTCCAATTTAATGAAATAATATATAATTTATTTTTATTGGTTGCTGATTCATTGATTGGTTCACCTCTAAATATTATTAAAATTATATTGCTTTATTTCATACTTTGTTGTTGCTTAATTTGTTTATTGTTGTAACTTAGTAAGCTCCTAATAGATGCCACCTGCTAAATTAACTTATATCCAATGATAACTGTTTGTTTGATTAATTTGTGCTTGTTATGTATTGTATAATACAATAGTTTGTGTGATAGGTTTTACGATTTTTTTAATTTTAGATGTTTTGTCTTATATTTTTATCTGTCGCTTAATGTCTTTAATACTGTTGCTTAAAGTTTTTACTGTTGTAGCTTAATGTTTAAAAATATATTGCCATTTTCCAGAAAATTTAGAATTTTGTGTTGATTAACTTGTTCTTGTAATTGCTTGCATACGCTTCACACGTTGCTTTGTTCAATGAGAATTTATTGTTTACATTTGTCATATAATGGAAATATAAAATTGGAATATAATTTTTATTATTTTTCTAAAAGTATTTTTATTATTATCATATAAATGTATGCAGATGAATCTAGAAGAGTTAATAAATGTACGCACAAGTCTTAGCATTCTTGTTGATTCCATATCCGAACTGAATGAGTCGCAAATCAAATCGGTAAAAGATATTGGTATGGGCCATATACTAGGATTAAGGGTGAAGGAGGTACATCGGAAGCTTGCATACTATGTATTGAGTTATTTTAATGAGCAGAGTTGCGAGATTGTCCTTGATGAGGGTAGAAGGATTCGATTAGAAGAGGAAGATGTTTATTACACAATAGGCCTACCGAGAGGTAAACTTGATTTTGTTATAGAGAAAGTATGTTCCAATCAAGACTTAGTTGAAGAATGGAGAAGTATTACAGCTGCATCGAAGCCTAAATGTATATCTGCTTCCAATGTGAAAGATTCAATGTTGAGCCTTACTGATGGAGGCGAATGGTTTAAACGCCAGTTTCTCATCCTAGTAATGACTTCTTTAATTGAGACCAGCAGCACTGGCTATATTAGCCAAAAAATTATTTCTAATTTTGCAGATTTGTCTAAGGTTGCTGATTTGAATTGGTGTAAATACACCATACAAGTCTTAATTCAACAAAAGATGAAGTGCAGCATTAATACCTCCAATCCCTTTCTTGGTCCTATTTTAATTTTGGTGGTAAGTATTGGAAGTACATTTTTTATTCAAGACAAACATGTAAGTGCTATACTTATACAACAAATTATTCTTTTTGTTGCAGGGTTTTTATATTGACAGAGTTGAAATTTGGTTGAGAACAGTACCACGTATGTTTCCAACGATAATTGCATGGACTAAGCAACTTGTTAAGAAGAGACAAGAATCTGAAATTCAGTTTGGGAAATTTGGAAGTGGTTATCCAACAGATAGATTTCTGCCCATTATTGAATCAAAAAATGAAACTGAGGTTTCGAAAGAGATAACAGAGACAGGTGTTGATGATCCTGCAAAGATACATGCAATGAAGTTATGCAAAGTTTCTGAAAAATTGTCTCAGAGCTTGACAGAGTTCTTGACTGTTTTGCAATAGAGTTCTAACACAATGCTTGAGAATTGTAATTATAAGAAGATATTAATTAGATTCAACCAAGCTTATCTTTGAGACCATTTCTAGTGTTAACCAAGATACCACCTCAGCTCATGATGTGGAAACTAAATTAGATAGCACTCAGGAAGTATATGGCTATGAATTGGATGAAGAGTTTTTGGATGCTTTGGCACAAATTGAAGCAGTCGTCGTGAAGAAGAAAGAACTTATTAATCACATTGATGATATTGGCCCTTCATTCAGTTTAGGTTTAGGTTTGACACAAATGGAAGTCGATGAGGTGACACCACATGAAGGAGAATCTTCTCATGTGGTAAATCGTACACATTATTTTTATTTTTTAAAATACAAGTTTTTTATTATATGTCTGTTATATTTAAATTTTGTTTATTCATATTACAGAATGAAGAATTACGCCCAATTCTGATGCCATGTGATATTATGAGTAATTCTGCTGTTCCTATGGTAAGTGCAAGTAATATGAAAATACTAGATTTTTTAATCACATGTTGTAACTCTCTTGTTTTTATCCATGAAAGAGAGAATTAAGATGCAAAAAAAAAAGATGACAAAATGGAGAAAATTGCGTCTGGAGTTGAGGTAAGTTGATTGATTTATATATTGTATTTAAAAAATTTTATGGTTACTACTTTTACTTATATTGCTTATTTTATAGTTCATGATTGCTTTATGTACAGTAAACTGTTGCTTTTTTTAAAAATAAAAGTAATTGCTTTTTTTGTTAATTTGTTATGATAATGATTCTTTTTAATTTTCTAGAATCAAGCATTGGAGCCACTTTTGATACAGCTAGATATTATAATAAATTCTGTGAATGATGTAAGCGCTAGAAAAAAAACATACTTGATAATTGAATCACATTTTTCTAACTTTTTAATTTTTTACTTAAAAGAGAGAATTGAGGAGCCAACAAAAACAAGTCAAAAGGAAGCGAAAGGCATCTGAAGTTGAGGCAAGTTAATCATTTTATATATTGTCGTTTGAGTCTTATATGACTTAATAGATAACAATATATTTGCTTAAATAATAGTATGTTATTGCGTTATGTATTATGCTTCTTTGCATGAATTTTTTTTAAAAATCTTTCTAAATAGAAATTGATATGGTCTTAATTGTGTTTGCAATTTTTATAATCATTTGCCTTGATTTGTTAAATTTCATTGCTTGTTGCTTCTTCTTATGTTGCTTGGCTACAATATTTACAACTTCAGATGAGAAGCAAAATCTAGTGTCGTGTGATATTATGCGTGATTATGAGTAATTTTATAATCACATTTTGTATTACTCTTATTTTTATCCTTAAAAGAGAGAATTAAGGAGCAAACAGAAAGAAGACAGAAGGGAAAAACTGGCATCTGGAGATGAGGTAAGTTAATAGATTTATATAATGTATTTTAATTTTTTTTATTCCTACTTATTCAGATTTTGCTTAATATATTGTACAAGTTTGCTTTATGCCTGCCGCGCCGCCGCCGTCCTCCGCTGTGCCCGGCCCTTCGTCGGCTCCGTCTTCGTTCTTCGTCCTCGACCCGTCCAATTACATAATTTTGAAAATTACAGAAAATCTATTCTATTACAATTTTCAAATCTACACTAATCACGAATTTTCTCGTGATTTTACAAAAACAATTCAGCCCTACACGGATAAACCACCGCGGGCTGAATCAACGGGTTGCCACGAGTAACTAAAACCAAACATCCACCAAACAATAAATTCATACATGCATATTGAATTTAATTATGAACAACAGAGCCATAAATCAGAAACCTGGCTCTGATACCAATTGTAGGATTTTTCCATGAACCGAATCACCAAAACCAAAATGAACCGGATCGATCTATGGATATTGCTCATAATTAAAACTCTCAAAACCCTAGCATGCTCCTATGAATTTAATACGAAGAATTGTGGATTTAGGATTTACCGTAACTCCGTCGAGTCTGAACCGATCTTTCGCGTTTGAATTCCAAATCTCAATTCAACCACGCGATCCGATTTAATCTGCGGAAACAGAAATTAGAGATCTAATTTCTAGATTAAATTAGAAAATCAAAGAGAGAAGAGAAGAGAAATTTGTTCTCCAGATTAGATCTTCAGGGCTGTGTCCCAATGCTGATCAGATCTACTACTGGTGAGGACTCCGTAGAACTGTATTCTGAGCAGGACCAGAATCGAAATTCTCCTCCTTTGAACTCCCAAAATCGGCGCCCACACACTCTCTCTCTAGGGTTTGTGTTTCAACTGTGTTACAACTTATGAGAGAGAGCTGTCTATTTATAGACCTAGGGTTGGAAACCCTAATGGGCCATTTTGGGCTCAATTCAGCATATTTAATTGGGCCAGTCCCGGGACCTAATGCAAATAATAAAGTGGGCCTATAAATTAATTAATTCTCATGTCCACAACCCAGGACACAATTAATTAATTAATATTAATTATTTTTCACCACAGAATTAATACTGACCTACCCCTTTAGTACCACGTTATGAGAACGGGTTGCATTAATTGAGAATCCCCATATTTAAGGTTACCGGACATCCATTAATAAATCGGAGCCTCTGACAAGCTCTAACTACAATTAATTAATATCTTGTAATTCCTGAGTAGTACCACTCAAACCTTATCACTCGTGCCTGAACTTAATCAGCCTGCAGGACTTTGGCACGATGAATGTTATTGAGCTCCTCA
>JAPKLW010000900.1:244790-268817 GCA_026898455.1 Plectranthus barbatus | reverse complement strand
CAACCCGTGCAAACCCCTGAACCTTCGTTAGGGTTTGGACTCAATCAATATAACGAGATCTTTTATTCGCTGATGTCAGATAGATGAATATATCTCACTGCGGTCCATCAATACGCCACCTCTGCGTACCAGCATGTCAAGTAACCAAGACAGACTACTTATTCCGACAATGCCGCAGCCATCCGGACAGACGTATCCTCATACGTTGTCTCGGCTGTGATCAGGTTTATGTCTCACTAGGTCAAGTGATCATACTGTCTTCTGCAACACGCCGTATGATCGTCCCTATCGGTGAGACAAGAGGATACCATTGTTCATACATGGAAGATTGTTAACAGATAGGAGAAAAAACCGTTGTATACTCATTGTAATAAATGCTTTCAGTATACAAAACCCATCAATCTCCCACTTATACTCAAAGCATAACTAAGCTATTACAGAGTATACAGTCTGTCTATCTAGTCTGCTGTCACTTTATCCACTATCAGTGGTCGGCATCCACCTCAGACCCAGCTCACGAATATGTCTTTCGTAAACTTTCTGCGGCAAGCTCTTTGTAAACGAATCAGCAAGATTGTCAGTAGTGTCAATCTTCTTAATCAGCACATAACCCCTCGATACGATTTCTCGTATGATATGGTACTTTCTCTCTATGTATTTGCTTGCCCTGTGAGACCGCGGTTCCTTTGAGTTTGCCACTGCACCAGAGTTATCACAATAAATTGTGATGCTCCTCGGCAAACTCGGGATCACGCCCAACTCTAAAAGGTAGTTCCGGAGCCACACCCTCTCTTTCGAGGCGTCGGAGGCGGCGACATATTCCGCCTCCATGGTGGAGTCAGCAATGCATTTCTGCTTTGAGCTCCTCCAAGATACAGCTCCACCTCCCAGGGTAAACACATATCCTGAGGTCGATTTCTTCTCATCCTGGTCCCCTTGGAAATCCGAGTCTGTATAACCCACATGGCACAAATCCTCACTTTGATAAACTAGGCAGAAATTCCTAGTTCTTTTCAAATACTTGAGGATGTGCTTTACAGCAGTCCAGTGCGCCTGTCCAGGGTTAGACTGATATCTTACTACCATGCCAACGGCATAACATATATCTAGCCTGGTACACAGCATCGCATACATGAGATTACCCGCCGCCGAAGCGTATGGTACAAGACTCATCTCGTCTTTCTCCCACTGTGTCTGAGGACACTGCCCACCAGAAAGACAAACGTCATGTCTGAATGGTAGCAAACCTTTCTTGGCGAGTTGCATGCTGAACCGGGCAATCACAGTATCCACATAGGATGCCTGAGATAAGCTCAACATTCTTCTCTTGCGATCTCGTAAGACCTTAATCCCAAGAATGTTGTCAGCTTCTCCCAGATCCTTCATTTGGAACTGTTCGGATAACCAAACCTTGATTTCAGACATCACTCCCTCGTTGTTTCCAAATAGGAGTATGTCATCAACGTATAGTGCAAGGAAGACCACGCTCCCACTAACACAAAGTCAGTAAACACAACTTTCGTTTTCCAACTGTGCAAATCCATAGGATTTAATCACATCGTTGAAACGTAAGTTCCACGACCTTGAAGCTTGCTTAAGTCCATACAAGGACTTCCTAAGCTTCCAAACAAGATGTTCTTCACCCTTGCTTATGTAACCCTCGGGTTGCTGCATGTAGATGTCCCTACCTTCTTCAAGGTAACCGTTTAGAAAAGCGGTTTTGACATCCAACTGCCAGATCTCGAGGTCCATATGCGCAGCTATGGCAAGGAGTATCCGGATGGATTTGAGCATGGCTATGGGTGAAAAGGTTTCGTCATAGTCGATGCCCTCTTTCTGACTATAATCCTTTGCCACCAGCCTGGCTTTAAAAGCCGTGGTCTTTCCATCCGCCTCTTTCTTTCTTTTGTATACCCATTTGCACCCTATGGCCCTAAAGCCATCCGGCAAATCCATTTTCTGGTATACATCCATAGCAGTTATGGATTTAATTTCAGAATCCATGGCGACACGCCATTTGGCAACATCCTTGTCCTGCACTGCCTCTTCGTAAGTCAGTGGGTCAGAGTCCTCATGTCCGTCTTCAAGGCTCAAGTCCAAAGACTCACCCATGAACATGTACCAAACTGCATGGAAAATAACTCTCCCTCTGCGACGAGGCATCGGTGCCATGTCAGTAGTAAGTGCAGTGACTTGTGGTCCTGCACCTTGCACTGAAGAACGTGTCTGTGGTGCTGTACCTCTCACAGGAGCACCCACATCTACACGTTCCCTTTCCCTTGGAATTGCATTCTCGTTCTCAATTTCTTGAAGAATGATATCACTCCTTGACTTGTGATTACTCACATACTCGTCCTCCAAGAATCTAGCGTTGGTGCTAACAACGATTCTTTGACTCTCAGGACAGTAAAAGTAACCACCTTTCATTTGCCTGGGATACCCTATGAACAACATTACTTTTGACTTGCTTTCTAACTTATCAGGTTCCTTCGACAGTACGTGTGCCGGACAACCCCTAAACTTGCACAAACTAGGTTTGCGACCAAGGAAGAGCTCAGAAGGCATCTTAGGAACTGATTTAGAAGGCACCACATTAAGCACGTAAGCTGTTGTTTCCAATGCGTAACCCCAAAACGAAATTGGTAAGTTTGCGTAACTCATCATTGATCTTACCATCTCTAGAAGAGTCTTATTTCTTCTTTCAGCTACACCGTTTTGCTGGGGAGTACCCGGTGCAGTCCACTGGGATGTAATCCCATTTTCTGACAAATATTGCAGGAACTCGTTACCGAGGTATTCGCCACCGCGGTCAGATAGCAGTGACTTGATAGTTTTCCCGACCTTCTTTTCTACCTCAGCCTTGAACTCTTTGAATTTCTCAAAGCATTCAGACTTGTAGCGAAGCAGGTAAATGTATCCGTACCTTGAGTAATCGTCAATAAAAGTGACGAAGTACTCGTACCCTCCACGAGCCTGTGTGGACATCGGTCCACATAAGTCAGAATGGATCAATTCCAACACTTCCTCTGTTCGAGACTGACTAGCCTTGAAAGGCCTAGTTGACATCTTGCCCTCGATGCAGGATTCGCAGACTTGATAAGGTACAGCCCGAACTAGGTTCAATGTACCGTCATCTGCAAGTCTCTGAATCCGCTTCAAGCTGATGTGACCCAGTCTCAAGTGCCAGAGATATGTAAGATCCTCATCAGAAGAAGTAAGTTTTCTCTTCCTAGGATTATCAATTACGGATGAATTACATGCAATACTTGCGGAAGACTTATGATTACAGTTAACAACATAGAGAGAATTATTCAGCATTTCACGACAGATAACACCGTTATTACCAATGATAGAAACACCACTATAAAAAATAACTGAATATCCATCAACATAAAGTTTGGAAACTGAAATAAGGTTCTGCCGAAAATCCGGCACATACAAAACATCTCTCAATGTTAAAACAGAATCATCAAAGTACAAGGTGAAATCTCCAATGGCAGCTGCACTCACTTGTGCTGTGTTCCCCATCGAGATGGTAACCTCGTCATTCTTCAGCACCCTCCTCGGTGTGAACCCCTGCAAAATGTAACAAACATGATCAATAGCTCCATGATCCACTACCCACAAATGAGTGGAAACCGATGCTAAACATGTTTTCGTTACAAATGCAAATGACGTACCTTGTCCCTTAGCATTCGGACAATCCACCTTTCCGCATCTAGCACACTCGTTCTTCTTTGGAGTGACTTTGGCTCTCTTCCCCTTCCTAGACTTGCTATCACTGCCTGTTTTCCTGAACTTGCTCTCAGCACCATCGTCTCCAACCTTAGAGGTTGTCGAACCAGTGCTAGAGCCAGACAGAACAGGTTTCCGTGCTCGCATGGTAGACTGCTCCACTACAAGATCCTCAAGCAGCTCATGCAGAGCATACTCTCCCTTTGCAGCAGCAACTACCTTAAAGTCATGATAGGATTCCGGAAGAGAATTCAAGATAATATCAATCTCGCCTTGCACACTGATATTACCACCCCGCACAGTAAACTGTCTCATGAGATCAATCACAGACATCATGTGCGTAGTCACTGAACTATCCTCAACCATCTTCTTGCACACAAGATTGTGCACAAGCTTACAATTAATAGTTCGCTCCACTTTGCCAAAGGCTGTCGAGAGTTCCTTCCAAAACTCTCCAGCCCTTTCGAGGTGTTCATACTTATGCCTTAACTCTCTAGACAGGGAACCCATAATGAGCCAGAAGGCAAACTCATCAGCATCCTCCCATCTGTCATAGAATTCAAGCTCAAGTTCGCACACACCTCTTTGAGAACGCAACAGTGGATCCATGTAAAGAACATGTGCTTGATTTTTCAGATAAAGGATGTGTTTGATGCAGAAACTCCATTCATGGAAGTTTGGACCAGTTAGAGGATTGAGAGCAAGTATATGATCGATAGTAAACATAGACATATCTGAAACAATAAAGAATTCTTAAATAAGAACATACATGTTGAACTTCGAAAACAAATGCATTGAAAACCTTTTAATAAATCAAATACAAATGATTTCCACTAATTGCCCAAGAGTTCCCACCGCAAGCTACACTCCTAGATGTTTACGATGTCACTCTCAACCAGAACTGCGGGTTTTAAGCCCCAATCCATTTAATTTCACTACCATGTCAGGATGCTTTTGACACTAGAAATTAATAATTAGTGAAAACCTTAGACCAAGCCATCTCTCAAGAACAGGGATGCAAATCTTGCATTATATTCTAAGATGCTTCTAAGCAATTAACCACAAATTTAACTCTGGCCAAAAGAGATAGTTTAGCATGGCACGTAACCATACCGCACAGCCCTTGAAGCTTTTGTTATATATAATTTAAATCAATCCTAAAATACTTGTGAAAGAGGTCTACGCAAGCTACACTCGTAAACGTTTACGCAAAGCCCTCCCACTATTCACATGATTTAAATTGTGTCTAGAAATCCCAACAACCGTACCCATGCACCTCCGGGAACTAGCAAGCTACACTCTGAGATGTTTACTAGAACGAGAGATACACTTACAGCCTAGGACCGCTTTGTGGAGGTCTATTGATTTTAATTAAAAAATCTGCTTAGTATTTTTCTTTTAAAAGGTTTCTTTATGCGCACATATAATTTCTTTGTTATTATATTTTCCAAATTTTTGCATGTATTTAAACAAGCCCAAAAATTCACAAAATATAATCCAACAAAAGAAATTAATCACATAAGCATGCTTGAAAAGCTGTAAATAATAAAAACGATAAATCATGCTTTTTCTATCATCTACACATGCTTAAATGCGCACATAAATAAATCACATATCATATGAGGACAATTAAGGCAAACAAAAATTCCTCGTGGCCCCAAAAAAAATAGAAAATAATATCTATCTATTACAAATTTGAATTTTGAATTAATTTGGATAAATCCAAGTCTTTTCAAATCTTCCAAATCTTCAAGGGCCTTCAAATCTGGATACACCAAATCTTTTGGATTTTTAGGCCTTTGTGATCTGATGATTTGACCTAACCCTAATGCAAACCCTAGGGTTTACACAGGATTGCACAAACCACAAAAACACAAGCCACCGCAACGGGATAGCAGCAGCCGACGACGACCGAAGCCGCCGCGCCCAGCGCACACCCCGAGCCTGCCGTGCCTTCCTCGCGTGCGTGCAGGCTGTGCGCTGTGGGTGCTGCCAGGCGCGCGCCGCACGCCCTCGGCCGCGCCTGCCGCGCCGCCGCCGTCGTCCGCCGTGCTCGGCCCTTCGTCGGCTCCGTCTTCGTTCTTTGTCCTCGACCCGTCCAATTAGTTAATTTTGAAAATTACAAAAAATCTATTCTATTACAATTTTCAAATCTACACTTATCACGGATTTTCTCGTGATTTTACAAAAACAATTCAGCCCTACACGGATAAACCACCGCGGGCTGAATCAACGGGTTGCCACGAGGAACAAAAACCAAACATCCATAAAACAATAAATTCATACATGCATATCAAATTTAATTATGAACAACAGAGCTATAAATCAGAAACCTGGCTCTGATACCAATTGTAGGGTTTTTCCGTGAACCGAATCACCAAAACCAAAATGAACCGGATCGATCTATGGATATTGCTCATAATTAAAACTCTCAAAACCCTAGCATGCTCCTATGAATTTAATACGAAGAATTGTGGATTTAGGATTTACCGTAACTCCGTCGAGTCTGAACCGATCTTTCGCGTTTGAATTCCAAATCTCAATTCAACCACGCGATCTGATTTAATCTGCGGAAACAGAAATTAGAGATCTAATTTCTAGATTAAATTAGAAAATCAAAGAGAGAAGAGAAGAGAAATTTGTTCTCCAGATTAGATCTTCAGGGCTGTGTCCCAATGCTGATCAGATCTACTACTGGTGAGGAATCCGTAGAACTGTATTCTGAGCAGGACCAGAATCGAAATTCTCCTCCTTTGAACTCCCAAAATCGGCGCCCACACACTCTCTCTCTAGGGTTTGTGTTTCAACTGTGTTACAACTTATGAGAGAGAGCTGTCTATTTATAGACCTAGGGTTGGAAACCCTAATGGGCCATTTTGGGCTCAATTCAGCATATTTAATTGGGCCAGTCCTGGGACCTAATGCAAATAATAAATTGGGCCTATAAATTAATTAATTCCCATGTCCACAACCCAGGACACAATTAATTAATTAATATTAATTCTTTTTTGCCACAGAATTAATACTGACCTACCCCTTTATTACCACGTTATGAGAACGGATTGCATTAATTGAGAATCCCCATATTTAAGGTTACCGGACATCCATTAATTAATTGGAGCCTCTGACAAGCTCTAACTACAATTAATTAATATCTTGTAATTCCTGAGTAGTACCACTCAAACCTTATCACTCGTGCCTGAACTTAATCAGCCTGCAGGACTTTGGCACAATGAATGTTATTGAGCTCCTCAGGGAATGTCCCCATCCTATTACTCGGATATGGTTATCTAAGTTCAGTCTCAGGTGACCCAAGATGCAGATATACGAGCACGTTACTTAGGCTCTCCACCATGGCAAGTCAAAGCAACAGTCAACCCGTGCAAACCCCTGAACCTTCGTTAGGGTTTAGACTCAATCAATATAACGAGATCTTTTATTCGTTGATGTCAGATAGACGAATATATCTCACTGCGGTCCATCAATACGCCACCTCTGCGTACCAGCATGTCAAGTAACCAAGACAGACTACTTATTCCGACAATGCCGCAGCCATCTGGATAGACGTATCCTCATACGTTGTCTCGGTTGTGATCAGGTTTATGTCTCACTAGGTTATGTGATCATACTGTCTTCTGCGATCTACAACACGCCGTATGATCGTCCCTATCGGTGAGACAAGAGGATACCATTGTTCATACATGTAAGATTGTTAACAGATAGGAGAAATAATACGTTGTATACTCATTGTAATAAATGCTTTCAGTATACAAAACCCATCAATTTGGATTACGCGGGTCGACCCAAAATTGGCCCGAACCCGACCCAAAATTTAATTGGGTTAGAGGATTCGACCCAAAACTAACCCAACATTTATATGGGTTGACCCAACCCATTAATTTCGTGTTAGGTTCAGGTCGGGTTGTCGGTTCGAGTCAGAGATTGCCGCTCCTAACACCAACTTTACAGGCGTATATAATGCATATTTACAGGCTTAAATAATGCAACTTACATCAAAGAAATAAACAGCTATATTAAAAAACTTCAATAATCCCATTAAAGATACTACAACTGTATAGACGTATATAATGCAAATTTACAGGCTTAAATAATGTAACTTACATCAAAGTAATAAATAGCTATATTCTAAAAACTTCAATCACCCCATTAAAAATACTGCAATTTTACAGGCATATATAATGCAAATTTACAGGCTTAAACAATGCAACATATATCTAAAAAAAGAGTCCCTCAATAAATAATTAATTTATTGGGGCAAAAATTAACAACACTAACTCCTTTGTCGAGTTGTTTCTTCAATTTTTGTGTTGTTAACTACAATATCAAATTCCCAACATCTTGTTTAGTTGGGAATACATGATGTAAGAGATTCTTGAATGAATTGGTTCAATTTGCAGTCATTTGTACTCTTCCCACCGATCTTGTTGCACCATTTTCATTTTCTTTGCTGCAGATAGGTTAATAAGAGGCAGGGTGGGGTGGCAACATCGTCACTAGTGTTTGCTGGCTATTAAAGCTCTACGGATCCTTCAGCAGTCTTGCTATGATCCCGGTGCATGCTTGTTTCATTCCTTCAGCATTCTTATTAGGGGTGTCCAATATTCCTTCGTGTTTGCTCACCTTTACTGGCGTCTCCAGCAATCTTCAAATTTGTTGATTCTTTTAGCATTCTTCAATTCTTTCTTTCTAGTTCTATTACAACTCGAGTAGATGTATCCTATACAAGACTTTTACAATATGATTAAATAATAAGTTGCTAGAAGCTAGATCTACTGAGCTTTAATGCATCAAAACCAAAGCTAATAAGCATTCAATTTTAGATCAAGGGGTTGTGATATTTCTAACAATATTCCTAACAGTTTCAAATTCATGTCAACATCCCCCTAAACTTATTTCACTCAAAGTGTGGAAAAAGTTTGAGAATCAGACACAAATTTGAAACACGTACTTTGTGGTCAACCTCAGACGTTAACTTTTTATCCCCGTTCTCTCTCCAGCTTCAAGCAATGCAAGCTGCAACGTCTCTTCTCTCCGCATTGATCGACGAGATTTCATGTCGATCAACGTGGATTCCTCGCATTGAGCATCAGACTAGCTCGACGTGTCCTCTTGTCGACAGCATTGCATCGACTAATGTGAGCTCGCGTCAGTTGACATGAATCCTAAATTCGACCTCCTCAGACTGGGGCAAAATAAGCTTCGTCGACCTTCTGGGTCGATTGACACACATGTGTGTCGATCGATACAGGCATACAATTTTTTTTAAGTGCAAAACAAAAACAAAAGCAAAAATCAAAAATAAAATATGTAATATAACTCAATCCAAAAATCCTCAACAAAATTAGTAACAGACACTAAATCTATCTATTTCCTGGCAAAGGCGCCATTTTTATCACTGCTATTTCTAACAAATTAATTATAGGATAGTGGTCAAATAAATTTATAACTCGAATATCAAACCCACAGAGAAAAGATATGCGAAATACTCCTATACACTAAAACATAGTTTTAAATTAATTGTTTGAGTAATTTAGAAATCACGTTTGAATTATTAAACTTGGAATAGAAAATAAAATAAAAATTTAAATCAAAGAACACGAAACACAGATCCTATGGAAGAAATCTTATTATGGATAACATGTAAGAACAAATTAAATTAACAGTTGGAGTACTGCAATTATGATATATTTCCTGGGTCGGGCAAATATAACCTAGATTACTAATTAGTGACTATCTCCTCTCGGTCTCATGAACACCAAATTAGTCAATCTCATAAGCAAATCAGTTCAATTCCTATAGTCTCTCAAGTGGACAGTATATATTATATTATGGATTCCTAATCCCACCATCAATATTCACCTCTCGGTCCTTAAACTAATCTAGAATTATAAAATAAACGCAGGAATCATGAACCTAATTAAATAATCCTAAACATGCATCCAAAATAATATTCGAACCCAAGAACCTGCTAGGAATCTGGCAAGACATAATAAAAATAAAATAAACTTGCTTTAAAATAAAAACTAGAATTCAAAATGCTTAAAATAAACTAAAACTCTAACTACAGAAATTGAGGTTGAGGAAGATATATGAACTAATGACATTTTTTAGCTAGTTTATTATTTGTTCTCGCATGAAATATGTGTTTTAATTATTTGCGCATCATCGAAGCATGTTGTAGATAATAGGAGCACATTTAATGCTTTTATTTACATCTTTAAAGCATGTTTATGTGATTTATTTTATGTAATTAAATTATAACTATAAATTTGGGGTTCATATTTTGCATGATAGAATTTTAGTAATGTTATAATTTATGACTACATAAAATAATTTGTGCAATTGAGCCTTATGAAGTTAAAATTACTAAATTGTTTAATTTATAATAATAAGACCTCCACAAAGCGATAACTTATTGGAAGTGGGTAATTTATTAGGTAAACGTCTACATGTGTAGCTTACTTAATTCATTATTCATAAGTTCTAATAGATGAGATTTCTTAAAGACAAACATTTAATTCATGTGAGAAGTGGGAGCTCATGCGTAAACGTCTACATGTGTAGCTTGCATATGGAACTTTCATAAGTTCTCAAGGGATTGAATTAAATGAGACAACCTTATTATAAGAGATCAGGGTGTGTCCTAGTAGATCTTTTTATGGGAGGGTTGGCTTTGGTGGTATGCTAGCTTAGATATTGTCCAGAGTATAACTCTTTTGTGATGTCCCTGCTCAGTAGGATAATATGGTCTTAATTAGTCTCCGATTATTAATTCCAGTTGTTTAAGGAACCCTGACATGGATTGGAATTAAAGGACTGGAATTGAAAAATGCAGTCTGGTCAAGTGTTTTGTTGTAAACGTCCACATGTATGGCTTGCAATAGTAATACTTCCACATTGACACTTTACAATCTGATTCTCGGGTTTGGGTAAATCGGAGGAAACATTAATATTGTTTTGTCATAAGGTTTCAATATTTATGTGTTTCAATTGTTTGCGATTATGTTTTAATTTATGCTTTAAAATTGTTTTCAGACATGTCTACTACTCATGTTGTTAACCCCTTAACACTGAACCCTTTAAATGGTCCAAATTTTTCTGAGTGGAAGTTTTTTTTCATAAATATTCTCTCCTCTTCGAACCATGCCTATGTATTTTCTATGGATCTACTAGTTCCTCGGTGTTGGAAAGGCTTTGTTTATGAGCGACAATTCTATGACAAATGGAAGACTCATGATTTTGCTTACTTCTTCATCATGAATAGTCTGTCTAGAGAATTAAGGCTCATGTACAGGAAGTTTCAAATGGTTGTTGAGATCTGAAGGGATCTTGTGAAAGTATATGGGAAGGTGAGATGAACTATCAGTTATGATCTTGTGAAAGACCTTGTTTCCAAGAAGATGACTTAGCACAGTTTGGTGATTCTGCATTTCAAGAGTATGATGAAGATCATGAGAAAGTATAGGAAGAGAGGTGGACAAATTAATGATCAGGCGGAGATTAACATTGTCCTCAACTCTCTCTCTGATACATTTGATGATTTCATCAAGTCTCTTGCTGGCAGGCGCGAGTTTCCTATTGTTGAGTTACTCAGGGCACTGATGCAAGAAGAGTCTGACATCATGGCATTCGAATTTGCTCCAACTTTGTCACCTTTTTGACAAGGCAGTTGCTGAGAAATGCTTGAAAGGTGAGACGAAGATGATGAGGTAGAAGTCATCATCAGGGCATGCAAACGCAAGTGAAATGAAAAAGTAAATTGTCTAGTGCCTGGCTCGGGAAGACAAGGTACGTCATATGCATTTATAATGGAAACATGTTTAGCATCGGTTTCTACCTATTCTCGGGTAGTGGATACTAGAGCTACTAATTATGGTTGTTATACTTTGCAGGGGTTCATGCCGATGAGACAGGTGATGCATGAGAAGATTACCATCTCAATAGGCAGCGGAGAGCGAGTCTCAGCAGTAGCCATTGGAGATTTTACTTTATGTTTTGAAAATTATGTTTTTATTTTGAGAGATGTTTTATATGTGTAGGCATTTTGGAGGAACTTAATTTCATTTTCCCAGTTATGTAATGATAAATTTTCAGTTATTTTTAATAGTGGAGTTTCTATCATTGGGAATAATGGTGTGATCTGTCATGGCAAATTGATTGACTCTATCTATGTCATTAATTGTATGCATAAATCTTCTGTGAATGTTAAGAACTCATCCAATAATAATAATCATTTAAAGAGAAAGTTTTCTTTCGATAATGATCAGACATATCTCTGGCACTTGAGACTAGGTCACATCAATCTAAAGAGGATTAAAACACCAGCGAATGATGGGCTCTTGGAATCTCTCCAAGTGGTGCCGCATCAATTCTTTGAATCCTGTATAGAAGGAAAGATGACGACCAGGCTTTTTAAGGCAAGTTAGTCTCGAGCAGAGGATGTGTTGGAGTTGATCCACTCTGACTTATGTGGACCGATATCTACGCAAGCTCGTGGAGGTTATGATTACTTTGTCACGTTCATTGATGATTACTCAAGGTTTGGAATGTTTTGAGAAATTCAAAGAGTTTAAGACAGAAGTAGAAAAGAAGCTAGGCAAGACTATCAAGAAAATACGATCGGATCGTGGTGGGGAATTAAAATCTGGTACCTTCTAAACTAGTTCATAAAATGCCTCTGGAACTCTGGTATGGGTGAAAGCCAAGTTTAACCAAAATGAGAGTTTGGGGTTGTCGAGCAAAAGTGCTGACAAAGGAACCTTATAAGTTAGAAAGCAGGTGTAAGATGATGTTGATTGTGGGATATCACAAGCAAACAAAAGGTGGTTACTTTTATTGTCCCGAGAATCAGAAAGTGGTTGTCAGTACCAACGCAAGATTCTTGGAAAATGAATATGTAAGAAACCACAGATCCAAGAGTGAAATCACACTCCACGAGCTTCGAGGTAATGAAGCGATTCCATGACAAAAGCCAAGTGTATTGGTAAATCTACTTGGAATAGGTGAGGGAATACCAACAATGACATCAATGAAAGGTATGGAACTAACGAGTATTGTGCCAACTGCTAACACGACTCAAATGCCTTGTAGTATTGGGAGGGTTGTTCGGAAACTGAAAAGGTACATGTTCGTGGGACAGTCTTCTGACTTGACCCTGGAAAGCGGACTGGATGATACCGACCCATGGAAATATGATGATGCATTATCTGATAAAGATGCAGACAAATGACAGATCGCCATGGATTCAGAGATAGAATCCATAATGGCTATGGATGTATACCAGAAAACAAATTTGCGAGTTGGCTATCGAGTCATAGGGTGCAAATGGTATACAAAAGAAAGAAAGGAGAGAATGGTGAAATTACAGCTTTCAAAGCAAGGTTGGTGGTGAAGCATTATAGCCAGAAAGATGGTGTAGACTGTGACGAGACCTTCTCACCGGTAGCAATGCTTAAGTCTATTCGAGTACTCCTAGCCATAGCAGCACATATGGACCTAGAGATCTGGCAGATGGATGTCAAGACTGTGTTTCTAAACAAGTACCTTGAAGAAGGTTGACACATTGATAAGTGCGCTATTTCGTTCACTTATCTATGAATTTTTAGGGTGTTTTGATTAGATTATAGTGTGTTTACTCTAAATTATGAGCATCGTAGGGTTTTTATGCCTGAGTTGTGTGTTATGCTCGAAAATGCAGGTTTTTGGAGTAAAAATTGACTAAGTCTGGAGTTTAGAGTTTTTGGCCGAGGGCTCTGTTTTAATCGACAAAAAGTGTGTTGATCGAAATAGAGGTTTGTTGCAAAGAAAGAGCACGTTGAAAATCAAGCTGATCGACAGAAGAAGAAATCTTGTCGATCGATAGAAATTGTGTCGATCGACAGGGATGTCTGAGGCAACCAGTCGACAGAGCTTCAAGTTTCCGATTTCGAAGAGCCCATTTCGATTGACAGGAATTGTGTCGATCGAAATTCGGGTCGTGCTGAAGGAATTTAATGCTTTTAAGTTATTTCCATGTTGGGACAATTAAACTTAGTATATATTGTTTTTATTAGGCGAATTTTGATTATGATACCACTTTTGAAACTAGAACCCTAGATTTTTTCTTGCCCTTGAATTGTTTTCGAATTCTGGTGAGGATTGTGATCGAACCTTTGAAGATTGGATGCAATTACAAGGCTTGTTTTCTCTATGAAGTTGTGTTACAGGTATTATCTTTCCATATTTCTGTTTAACATGAATATGTGTAGGTAAATCATTATTCAGATTATAGGGTTTATGTGATTGTCTTGAATGCATGTTTAGGTGATTAAATCGATCAATATTTTTAATTGGCTTATCAATTCTTGTACTTTTTCTTAATCTGATTAAATTGGCCATTTGATTAGGTTTTCACAATTAATTAATTTGAGACTGAAAAGTAAAAATTGATTAATGGATTTAAGAATTGATAATATGGATTTTTATTATGTCTGAAAAGAGGAATTTAATCCATAGGAATAAATCTGATGTTCTTTGGGAGTTGTCAATTTTTCTAGAGACCGAAAGGATATAGGAAATTGATAATCTACTTTATGAATTGCCAAACCTTGGAATTTGTGATATTTTCCTGATGTTCCACCAAATCTTTATTTTAAATTGATCGATGAAATTCCCTTGCATGCTATCCTTGACATGAACTTGCCCTGGAATCAGATCTTTTCTCTAGTGTTTTAAAACCATATTTTAATTCCCTGCTTTAATTTGATTTTCTTGAAAAATTAGTTTTAAATCTTAAAAACCCTTTCAAATTTATATTTACTTAGACAACAAACCGAAAACAAATGGTTCAGTATATGAGGTGTTCGCTTTTACAATCTCTGTGGGATCGATAATTTTAACTTGTCACTATTCTATAAAAAATCATTATAAAAATTAGTGATCAAATTTTGGCGCCGTTGCCGGGGATTGTTAAGAATTATCATGTTATTGAATCTGTTTAGGGTTTTTGATTTAAGTTGTAATTTTAATTTTAATTTCCCTTTCAATTTTGCAAAATTTTCTTATTAATTTCCTTTAAAATTTTGCCAGTTTTTCCCTTAAATTTTACTCTCTTTTCGACCGACAGAATCTCTGTCGATCGACACAATTTCTGTCGACCGAAAGAGAAGCTGTTTTTCAGATTTTTACTGTTTTCTCGTTCAAATAGTGTGTTAGTTAATTTAATTCAGTTTTATTGCTGTTCTGTGTGTACTCACTTTTCCCTTGATTGATTTTCAGGTAGTTAATGCACACAAGGAGGAGTGGTAAGGCACCGATTCCTATCGACCCTGGGATTGAGGCTACGTGCAGAAGAAACAACAGCCGGAGACACCGAGAGGAAGCCGCTTCCAGCAGTGAAACTGTCAATATGGCCGATGATCATCAAGAGAACATTCCCAACCTTACTCCAGAGCAAACAGCTGATCTTTAGAGAGAGATGCACGCCATGCGGGAGCGTATGGTTATGCTGGAGCAGGAAAGAGCCAATAACAGGAATAATCGGAACAACAATCCACCTGATGAATCCTCAGATGATGAAGATGAGGATGATGATCTAGGGATTGATGATGATGAGGATGAAGATGCTATCCAGAAGAGATACAAACCTAAGTTCCAGAACACTGATTTCAGCATTGGCATCAATGTCAATAACTTTGAGCTGAAGACTGGGTTGGTGCAGATGGTTCAGCAGAGTCAATATGGGGGCCGAGCTATTGAGGACCCCTATGCTCATCTTGACAAATTCATCATGCTCTGCAACACCGTGAAGATCAATGGAGTCAGCAAAAGTGCCATGCGAATGAGGCTCTTTGCCTTTCCTCTGCGTGACAAGGCCCAGTCATGGTTTACTGCGTTGGATAAGACCAACATCAGCACTTGGAAGGAACTGAGGAACGCATTCTTGATGAATTTCTTTCCCCCAAGTGTCATCAGGCAAAGGAAGAAGGATATTACTAGGTTTTCTCAGAGGCACGATGAGAATTTCTATGAGGCCTGGGAGAGGTACAAGGAGTTGTTGAGGTTGTGTCCTGGTCACAATCTTTGTTTGGCAGATCAAGTCGAGACTTTCTATGAAGGATTGAACGAAAAGACTGTCGAACTGGTAGATTCCACATTGGGAGATTCTGTGATGACAAAGGGTCCCAAGAAAGCCATGGCCTTCTTTCAGAAGATGGCTACTAACAGTCAGAGATGGTCTAGTAGCCGCAAGGAGCCAGTCAAAGCTGTGGAGAAGGTAGCAAAACCCGAGGTAGACCTAATGGGAGAGATCAAGAAGTTGAGAGAGGACTTTGCCAAGATGGAGTCTGGACAAACCGTTGCTGCTGTCGATCCAGTTCCGTCCTTTTCTTGTGAGACTGATGCCGCCGATGTCAACTTTGTCCAAAGAGGTGGTTATCAGAATAACAACCGAGGGGGATATTCACAAAATCAGGGCTACAATCAGAACTACAATCAAGGCTACAATCCCAACCAAGCAAGGAATCACCCAGGTTTCTCATATTCAAATCCTGAAGCTGCCGAGCAACCTCCTATTGGATTCCATGTGGAGAATGGAGAAATTGTTGAGCCAAAGAAGAAGCTGAGCCTCGAGGAAATCCTAGCCAAGTTCATGCAAGGGTCCGATAAGAGAGTTGGAAATTTGGAGAAAGAAGTGGAATGTATCAACTCCAAAGTTGATAGAGTGGAGAAACATGCTCAGATCATAGAGACACAGGTCAGCCAGATTGCCGCATCCCTTGGATCACAACACAAACAAGGGCAATTACAGAGCAACACTCAGGCTAACCCGAAGAATCTGGGAAATCAGGTCAATGCCATTACTTTAAGGGTGGCAAGTCTTACAAGGGACCCGAACACAAAGGGGCTGAATCTGAGGCCGAAGAAGGGAGTGAAAAGGAGCAGGAACCCAAGGCAAAAGCCTCAGTTTCGATCGACAGAAATTCTTTCGATTGAAATAGAGGTCCAGAACCAGAAATCGATTCAGCCCTATCAATCGACACAGCTGCTGAATCAAGGAGAAAAGTTGCCCCCGATGCCGTATCCGCAGCGATTTGCTAAGAAGAAGGTGAATGAGAGGTATGCATGATTTTTAGAAAACATGAAGAAGGTGCACATCAATATTCCTCTCGTGGAAGCTCTGCAGGAGATGCCGGGGTACATCAAATTCCTCAAGGATATGGTCGCTCAGAAGAGACTTATGCTACAGCACGAGACGGTGAACCTGTTTGAGGAATGCAGTGCTATTATTCAGAAGAAGCTGCCTCTGAAAAGAGAGGATCCGGGTTCATTCACTATTTCTTGTGTTATAGGTGGAAAGACATTCGGCAGGGTGCTTTGCGATGCTGGAGCAAGCATCAATCTGATGTCGTTGTCCATTTTCAAGAGACTGGAGATTGGAAATATCAAGCTGACTACCATCACTCTTCAGATGGCTGATAGATCGATCTCTTATCCGAGAGGAATTGTGGAGGATGTCTTGGTGAGAGTCAAAAATTTCATACTCCCGGCTGAATTCGTTGTTTTGGACATGGAGGAGGATCACAACATCCCGCTGATTCTGGGGAGACCATTTTTGAGGACCGGAGGAGCCCTGATCAATATTCGAGAAGGGAAACTGACATTTTGAGTCGACAATTAGTCTGTAACCTTCGATATTTTCAAATCCATGCAAAAACACGATGATGGGAGCTACAAAGAAGAATGCCATATGATAGATAGTTTTGATCCGGTGATTTCTTCTCCTTTACTTTCTTTGCATTCTGAAACTGATTATCTAGAGCAATGTCTTCACCACTCCTTGTTTTCTTTTTCGGAGCTTGATGAAGCCTGTGACGAGCTTCTGGATTTTATTGTGGAGCTAGATGTGAAGGAGGAGTTACCTAGGGCAAAGGAGAACCAAAGGGAGCCTCTGCCGATCCAGTTTGTGAAAGAAGCAGAAAAAGATCGAGTTGATGCCTCTGTTTCGCTCGACAGAGCTTGTGTGTCGAATGGTGGGAAATTGCCTCCCTGTCGATCGACAGGGAGGGTGTCGATCGACACATCTGCCAAAAATCAACCAATCGACAGGCAGTCCAGGAGAATGAAGAAGAAAGAAGTAGCCTCTGTTTCGATCGACAGAGAGGTTGTGTCGACCGACACAACCGTACCCGAGGCTGAAAAATGGCCCGAACCACCTGTTTTGGAGCTGAAACCTCTTCCTTCTCATCTACAATATGCTTACTTGGGTCCTGACAATACTTAACCTGAGATTGTTTCGTCTTTTCTTAATTCTACAGAGTTGGAGAAGCTGTTACGAGTCCTGAGGGACCACAAGTCAGCTATTGGATGGACACTGGCAGATATCAAAGGAATCAGTCCAACAATATGCCAGCACAGGATCAACGTGGAAGAAGAGGCTAAGCCAAAGAGACAAGCTCAAAGGAGACTCAACCCTACAATGCAAGAAGTCGTGAAGAAGGAAGTAGTGAAGCTTCTAGACAATGGGATGATCTATCCCATCTCCGACAGCCAATGGGTGAGTCCGACACAGGTTGTGGCCAAGAAGGGGGGAATGTAGATTGTGAAGAATGAGGATGGCGAAGAGGTGGCGACGAGACCAGTCACAGGATAGCGGTTTTGCATCGACTACCGAGCTCTGAATGTCGCCACATGCAAGGATCACTTCCCCCTGCCCTTCATTGATCAGATGCTTGACAGACTGTCAGGTTATCCCTATTACTATTTCCTAGATGGTTATTCTGGTTATAACCAAATTGCAGTGGCTCTGGAAGATCAGCATAAGACTGCTTTCACATGCCCATATGGAGTCTTTGCTTATCGGAGAATGCCTTTCGGTTTGTGCAATGCACCTGCTACTTTTCAGAGGTGTATGATGTCCATTTTTCATGATCTTATTGAGCATATTATGGAGGTTTTCATGGATGACTTTTCTGTCTTTGGTAGCTCTTTTTGATGTTTGCTTGCAGAATCTAGCTACAGTGATGGAAAGGTGTGTTGAGACAAACATGTGCCTAAATTGGGAGAAGTGCCACTTCATGGTGAAAGAAGGGATCGTACTTGGACACCGGGTGTTCTCTGAAGGTCTGGAAGTGGACAAAGCCAAGATCACAGCAATCGAGAAGATGCCTCCACCACTCAATGTGAAGGGAGTCCGGAGTTTCCTAGGCCATGCCGGGTTCTACCGCAGATTTATACAGGATTTCTCTAAAATCGCTGGACCTCTTTGTAATCTGCTTGAGAAAGACGTATCTTTTGTTTTTGATGTAGAGTGTCTCAAGGCCTTCGAGCAATTGAAGAAGGCATTGGTGACTGCTCCAGTCCTCACTTCTCCAGATTGGGATGAGCCCTTCGTGCTCATGTGTGATGCTAGTGACTTTGCACTTGGAGCGGTTCTAGGACAGCTGAAGGGGAAGCTCTTCCATGTCATTCACTATGCCAGCAAGACCATGAACCCTGCCCAATGCAATTACACTACTACGGAGAAGGAGATGCTAGCAGTAGTTTATGCATTTGATAAATTTTGGCCCTACTTGATAGGGTCGAAAACTGTTGTTTATACTGACCACGCTGCTATTAAATTTTTGTTTCTAAGCAGGATGCCAAGCCAAGATTGATCAGATGGATCCTGTTGCTTCAGGAGTTTGATGTGGAGATCAAGGACCGGAAAGGCTGTGAGAATGTGATTGCCGACCATCTCTCCAGGTTGGAGTATCCAGTCAAGGGGGATGACCAGAAGATGAGGATCCAAGAGACGTTCCCTGATGAACAAGTCTTTGCATGCAAGGATAGGGATCTCAAGGAGTACTACTGCAACAAGACTCCCTGGTATGCTGACTATGCCAATTATCTGGTGAGTGGAGTTCCCCCTCCGGAGTCTACCCCGCAAGAAAGGAAGAGATTTTTGAAGGAGGTTCGGTTCTACTATTGGGAAGACACGTACCTATGGCGCCGATGTGCCGATACTATTATCCGCCGGTGCATGCCTCAGTCTGAATTCTTCAAGATCATCGAGGCTTGTCACTCCTCTCCCAGTGGTGGCCACTTTGCTGAGGACCGCCTTCAAGGTCTTCTCTAGTGGGTTCTACTGGCCGACCATCTATGGCGATTGCAAGTCGTTTGTTTTTAACTGTGACAGGTGCCAGAGGATGGGCAATATTTCGAAGAAGAATGAGATGCCCCAGACCCCAGTGATTGAGGTCGAGATCTTCGATGTGTGGGGGATTGACTTCGTGGGACCTTTCTCACCTTCAGGAGGATACACTTACATTTTTTTGGCTGTTGATTATGTTTCTAGGTGGGTGGAAGCCATTCCGACAACCACCAATGACTCTAAAGTTGTGGTGAATTTCCTCCAGAAGAATGTGGTGACTCGATACGGCACCCCTAGAGCCTTGGTGAGTGATGGTGGGTCTCATTTTTGTAACCGTACTATCTCTGCTCTTCTTGCTCGCTATGGTGTCAAGCACAGGGTTACTACTCCTTACCATCCTCAAGGGAATGGCCTCGCCGAGTTGTCCAATAGGGAGAGCAAGGGGATCCTCGAGAAGACTGTCAAGATGAAGAAAGATTGGGCATTCAAGCTCGATGACGCACTGTGGGCTTACCATACTGCTTTAAAGACGCCGATTGGGATGTCCCCATTCCAGTTGGTCTTTGGTAAGTCCTGTCATCTTCCTGTGGAGCTTGAGCACAAGGCATGGAGAGCGGTGAAGGAGCTAAATCTGAATTGGAAGGCTGCTGCTGAGAGCCGAGCTGCCTACTTGAATGAGATGGATGAATTCCATGAGGAAGCCTATGAGAACTCCATGAATTACAAGCTCCGAGCCAAGAGATTCCATGATCAGGGCCTGAAGAGGCGACAATTCTACAAAGGGGATCTGGTGCTTGTCTTCAATTCTCGCCTCCGCTTCATGCCAGGGAAGCTGCAGTCCAAGTGGAATGGACCATATACTGTGGTCAACTTTACCAGCAATGGCGTGGTGGAATTAGCTGGTCAGGATGGCACAATCTTCCGAGTCAATGGAAACCGAGTCAAGCGCTACTACAGCCCGCTGCAGATTGGAGCTGTGGAAGTGCACTATCTGGACCGGCCATGATCTGAGGTATCGTCGAGCTAACAACGTTAAATGAAGCACTTGTTGGGAGGTAACCCATCATTTTATTGCTTTAATTCAGTTTTAGAGTCTATTTTGCGAGTCTTAGGTGTTTTAGGATTTATTTCATGCCTTAGAAAAATTTCCAGCTTGTAATTACAGTTTTCAAACATTTAAGCCTCTGTTTCGATCGACAGGAATCCTGTCGATCGACGGAGGAGTTTTCAAAAAAAATTGGTCAAGTAAATAAGTCTGTCGATCGACACAAATTGTGTCGATCAACAAGGTCGTGTCTTGTTAATTTATGTCTAGTCAATAAGTGTGTCCTGTCGATCGACACAAGTTTGTTCAAATTTAAAATTTAAATTCCGCTTTAATTATTTAAGTATATAAAAAAAATAGAAAATTCAAAAAATTGCGCGCCTGTCGATCGACAGCACGCCTGTCGATCAAAACAGACGCGCGAAGTCTGCTATTTTAAAACACGAACAGACCCCTCCCCCTCATTCGTTTCTCCCCCTCTTTCGACACACACGCACGCCAACTTCCCCCCGATCAAAATTTTCGTCCCCTTTCTCCTATCCACTCAAGGTAATCATCTCTTCCCTCTCTCCCTTCAATTTTGGGGTCTCCATTTACTTGTTTTGTGTATGAATTTGAATTTGAGCCCTAGTTTTGCCCTTTTTCTTGTGCTTAGGTTGAATTGTTGAATTTACTTCGATTTATTGCTTATATCGGGTTACTTTGGTTCGTTCTAGGTTGTAGGAGAGTCGATGTGTGTTCCATGTGGCTTAATTGTTGCTATACTTGACTGTTTGAGGAATTGAGCATCCCCAATTGAACCCCCTTTCCTGTTGCACGATTTTAACCTCTCCAAATTGCAAATTGTGCTTAATTGCTTTATAATTTACGTTTTGCATTTGGTATTGATGTTAATTGCATAATTGGGTGATCAATTTGGAATGGGCTTGCCTCATTGTGGTTCAATTTTGGAATTTTGATTCATACACAACCCCTTTTACTGTTGTTTGGTTTCTGCCTTCCCCATATGTACTTATTGGTTTCTGTGGCTAATGGTTGTTGTTTTGCACTTGGGTGTGGTATGAAATTGCATGATTGGGTGGTTACTTGGTCATGGGCATGCTTGATTATGGTTGATTTTGTTGGATTTACTTGCACTAGGAAAGTTTGGGGGTGTTGATTACTTTCTTAGTGCTTCCTTGTGCTGATTATGATTTGTTGTTATTGCAGAGAGCTACTGATGGCTTCATCTGACGAGGAATATCACCCGAGCACCGATGAGGAGATGCATGAGGATACGGCGTCTGAGGCCGACGAGGAGCATGACCAACACTTGGTCCCAGAGGAGCAGCCTGGTTGGGAGCCAGAGTTCGCATTTCCCGATCACCAGCGACGCTTCCAGCACATGCAGCGCTTCACCCTGAAGCCGACCCGGTACCCTGATGCCGATGACTTGATACAGATGGGCCTAGGGGACGATGTTCAGAAGCTGTTCGCCCGGTGCGGCTGAGGGCACTTCATCACCCAGCAGTGGCCCACTATTCTGCCACTGGTTCTCGAGTTCTTCGCCACAGTGCATATCATTGAGCCTCCCCGCAGCCAGGGCCCCATTGCGCCCAACGGCATCCAGTTTCAGCTTCGAGGGCAGCCACACCGGCTCAGTAGATCACAGCTGGACAAGATATTTGGGCGTGAACCGGGGGGCCTTTACCACGAGCCGCCCGAATTCCAGATTGGGGAGTACTGGCCTTCCATCTCTGATACGGCCGACCCAGCCCACTTCAGCAAGGCCAACATGAAGGCCACTGCTATTGACAATCCAGTACTCCGTTATATTCAGAAGGTGTTTGAGATTTCTATTTTTGGCAGAAACGAGCACGGGAAGGCCCGGGGGAGTGAGATTTTCTGCATCTGGGCCATGCTGAATGGTGTCCACCTCAGTTTGGCTGCCTTCCTCATGGAGAACTGGAAGAGGCAGACCGGTGGTACTCCGGGCGATTTCTGGTGTGGAGGGTTTGTGACTCCCATCGCCCGGCATCTTGGGATCCCTGTTGATGATTTCACCCCATTGGGGGGTGTCCGGACCTTGCCGATCGACCAGCTGGAGCAGTTCCATTTTGTGATACCTTTTCGAGGTGAGCTTTTTCTCCGATTCTCGAACACAACTGGTTCCTTTTGCCCACTCCAGAGCTTACTCATGTCACGGTCTCTGCATACCGTGACAACTGGTTTATGGCCACGCCGGCCCACATGGATCGGACCCGCGATGCCCGAGGTGACCCACCATCCTCCCGTTTATCTCACCGTCCCGGTACACTGCCGGATCAGCGGGTTCGCACCCGTGAGGAGGAGGCCGAGCGAATCACCGAGGAGCGGCGATGGGCTGCGCAGCAAAGAGACGTGCCGCCCCGATCTGATGCCCCCACCATTTCAGTCTGTTCCACCTTTCACTGCAGGGGGCGGGGGCGGAGCTTCTACTTCATATGCCGGAGCCGGCTCTTCCACTGCAGTTCCAGATTGGAGTCCCTTTCTCCAGTTCATGCAGGAGCAGAGGGCAGATTTCACCAGTTTCAGCACAGAGCTTCGACAGGTCCGGGATCATCAGCTGGTGCAGGATGCACTGCTTGCCGACATCAGGAGGCAGCAGGAGGATTACAGGATCCATGGCGGATCTGACCCGCCGGATGGAGGACCACTTCGCTGATTTTGAGCTGGCCCTGCGCTATGGCGGCGGGAACAGGAGGGCAGCGAGAGTTCAACCACCACCGCAGGAGTGAGGTCTAGATTCCTTTCCTACAAGCTGACTTTCAAACTTATTCTTCCCTTCGTGTCGAATAAGTTTGGGGGGATGATGACTTGTGGGAATGGAATCCATTATTTACATGTTTATTTCTGATTTGATGTACTGCATTTGATTTCCCTGTACTTCAGTTTATTTCCCTGTACTTCAGTTATTTTCTCTGTACTTTATTTCCCTTCAGTTTTATTTGCTTTAGTTAGGTATTTCTGATGTATTTGTTATTTTCCCATGTACTTGTCTTATTTCAGAATCCATTAAGTGCAACTTGAGATTACGTACTATTCATTCCCTTGATATGAACTTGTTTGATTGATGATTGGTCTACACTGAGATTGAGAC
>JAPKLW010000900.1:208308-225380 GCA_026898455.1 Plectranthus barbatus | reverse complement strand
TGTTATATGTTGTTAGCATAGGTTTAAATTGATTGCCTAGTTGATAGAAATCACTCAACGACTTTATTTTTACCTAGCTATTAGACTTTGCTATAGTATCCTGGTAATCTAGCGGGCGAAGGGAAGAAGGACCTGGATTTGACAAATTTTATTCTTGTGTAGCTAGGAGTTTAATTTTGATTGAACTTTGAGCCGCACCAATTACTCTATACTCGTATGGAATTTTATAGTTAGGCAAAACATTAGTCGTTGAGTTGTTCTATCAACTAAGCAAAAACATAAACTAGTCTAAGTATAAATAAAGTAAGACACAAAACCAATCATGATTGAATATAAACTTGTAAAGCAACCAATCAAATTTTTCAAACTAGGTAGACAAAGTAGCAAGTTCAATCAATGAGATAAGAGTGAGTGTTGTGTGAATATCCAATGTGTTCAATTTAGATCAAATCGTGATGTAAACTCAATTTAATTCCTATGAGATTGAGAAATCCACTCTATGGTAGCTAACCCCTTGTCACGGCGAGTTAACCGTAGATGATCCTAGCAATCTCAAACAGTCACATTATCGATTTCTAGTCCACTCCTTCGAGAATGTAGATTTTGGCCCTATGACCTATTTCCACTCATGGATTGGATTTAGAATCACATGAATTCACACTATTCGCGACGATTCCACCCGCGTGTTGGCTGTAGTGTTCACATCAAAAACCAACTACGTTGGCTATTACCTACACTTAGGTGTTTGGGGATGAGATCTAGTGTGATTCAAACTCTCATAGGATGGTAAACATTCAACATTCAATCTCAATTTCACACATTATCAATCCAAACAACACTCACAAGAAGTTTAGTTCTCCATACCTTTCAATTTGTTCGATACAAGAGAAAATGAAAAACAATCCATTACAAATTTGAAAGGTGAATTGAATTCTTCCCCAATAGTTGTCCTTACACTTGATCTACCCTTGATTCTCTCTAATCTTCACCAATTTGTTGTAGATCTTGCTCTTGATCCACTTGGACTTGGATGGAATGAGGATGGAAGATGGAATTTGGGAGAATTTCTAATTTGATCTAAAGAAATTTTGGAAAAAATCCTCTTAAAACTCGAAATTCCCCTTTTTATAGACAAGAAAATAGGGCCTCAGATCGCCTGGGCCAAGATCGGATCGCCCGGGATACCTTGAAAATGGAAAAACTGCCAAAAAACTCGCTCCGATTCGGCCGAGCTTGCCCTCTGAACGACATGGCTCGGCCGAGCGAGCTCTCTGTCCGACTTGGCTCGGCCGAGCCAGCTCTCTGAACTCCAGCCATCTCTACTCAGTCGAGCTTGCTTCCCTTTGGCTCCTAGCACGGGCAAAAATCCTCCAAAACTAAGCCAAAAATATTGCTTTATGCTCAAAACCTAACCTACATCATTCGAAACACACAAAACACGAAACACAACAAAAACAAGCAAAATGCATATGATATGGGAGTAAAATGGCCACAAACATGCACGCTTACACATCAAAATATAGATCATTTTACGCACATATCAATTGACCTCGTATTTGCGACTTCATCGGTCAAAGCTTAAATCTTTGATTTCAGTAAGGCATTTTCATTAACTAATGCATCTTTAATATCATGTAGTTTTTCCACCTCTTTAATAATGTTTTCAAGAGAAACATCTTCCGAATTTGAGTGACAAAATTCTGAGTTTTCTTCAAAGCATGTAGATGAGGGTAGATGAGTTGTTACCACTATTTCATAGTTTGAAGCGCTGTCTTCGTTGTCGGTAACATCTCCATCAATAGTTGCCATGAAGGCAAGGAGTGCTTCCTCATCATTGTCATCCTCAGATGTGTAATAGCCATCATCATGGTCTGGCACGTATGGCACTTCAGTTCTTGTGAGCATTGCTTGGGCCACAACTTTAGAAGCTCTCCTTTCAAACACCTTCATTAGTCTGTCTCTCTCCTCCTGAAAAACAAGAGGGCATCCGTACTTCAGGTTATCTGGAGATTCGCATTCATAGCACGTGTGTGGCTCTCTCTTTGTGAACCTTTGCTCACTGGACTTAGCTTCCTTTCCTTATCCTTTAGCCTTCTCGAGAAGTACGACCAGATTCCTCAGCTGTTCCTCCAGTTTGGCAACTGACAAGTCAGTTTCCTTCTTCTGAACTGAGGTGGAGGTATCCTTCACTGGTGAGGATTGGTAGGCAGTTTTCTTGAACTGAACTGGCTTATTCTGTCATCTTTGGAAATCTCTCTTCACGAAGAATGCCGCGTCACCATTAGCTGCTGAATTTGGGGTTCTAACAGCTTCACTCTTGTTCACCATCTGAATATCCCATTCATGGGCTTGGAGTTTGGCGAACAGCTCTTTGGTGGACATTTTCGAGATATCCATGGTCTTTAAACTTGTGGTTTTAACAAACGAGTCTTCCTTGGGCATTCTAGAAAGAATTTTGGCTTTCATGTCAGCCGCATGATCGCAAAATTATTTTACTAGCGATTTAGCAGAGCTAATAATAAAGCGGCAAATAAAATTATCGAATCCCAGGGGAAAGAAGTAACGAAAAACCTTAATTATTAAAACATAGTTTCTCAAAATACTGCTTAGGGGGAATTCAAATTTTGGTTTTGGTTTTCAAACTAATCTTGCAATTTAAAATTTAAACAGGTAAATAAAATAACTTGATGGAAGCATATATGAGAAGTACAGATTCCAGGTATATCTACCTATCAAGTATTACATGTATGAAAAAATTGATTAATTCCCAATTTAATTCCTATTCGTAGTGAAACATCAGAAAAGTATTATGAACTTCTTTGTTGGACAATTCATAAAGTTGATTAATCAATTATCTATCTCCGTTCGGTCTCAAGACTAATTAATTAACTCCAAAAATCTACGGATCTATTCCTATAATCTATTTCCTTCTGTTCAGACAAGAAATTAAATTATATTGTGAAAACTCTTTCCTTTGAAAACTATTACAGTTACGTCTCTAATTCTCAACTAATTAATCTTACAATGTGGCCAGCAACTCAAGATTATGAATAAGCACAGAATTCACAAACTACGATGGGAAAGGAAAATTAATTCAATTAATCTAACATGCATACATTGATAGTTCGAAACCCTAGAATCTGAGAAGGAAGTTAGTTACACATATTCATGAATAAAATCATCAGAGATAAAGAAAAACATGAATTGCATAAAAACTGGGTGTAGATGTCTTCCCATAAATATCTATCTTCAACCATAAAACATAAAATTCTTGGAAATCTTCTAAAATCTTCAACCCTAAAATTCTACACACCCAAAATCGAATTTTACATGGCTTTATATAGTTGTGATAGATGTATCATGTAGTATCTAGGATTAGATATATCTAAATCTTCGAATCAGGATCAGATTAGGATTTCCCGGATTCACGTTATTCGACGGAGAAACTTGCGTCGATCGATGCTCATGAAGGACCCACGTCGATCGATGCAGGATGTGCGTCGATCGACGTGGACCTGGCCTCCTCTGTCTTGCGTCGATCTCATGTCGATCGTCCCTCCGAGTAGCTGTGTCAATCGATCGACACAGGTTTGGAACTCGAGCATCCTTTGGTTTCTTCCATATTTCCGACTCAGAACCTGCATAATTTATAAATCCCGATATTACGAGCACAAAAGCAAATTCATGCACAATAAAACACGCAAAATAACTCTAACATCACCCAAATAGTCAAAGAACCCAAAGATAAGTTGGTAAAAGTATTAACTTATCACCACACTTTCTTCTTTTCCAAGACCTTTCATCTCATTGACAATGGCGTTGAACCTTGATTTCATTGATTTGATCGTTTCGCCAGGCAGCATCTGGAAAGATTTATATTCGTCAATGCACATTTGTTTCTTATTGCGCTTCATCGCTTCAGTTTCCTTATTAAACTCATGGATCCAATACCATAACTCTTTAGCATTGTTGTTCTCTATGGCTTCAACCATGAGAGATTCTGGGAGAGATTGCATGATCATTTCTTGAGTGATAGGATCAACCTGATGACGTTTCTTGTCTTCAAATGTCCATTCTTACAGTGGCTTATCTACCATTTGGACACCACCTTGGCCATCTTCTCCTGCGAGCTGGATATTCATCTTCTGGACCTTCAGAGGTCCATTCTTCATAACTTCATCCATCTATTGATGCTGAGCTCTCAGTTAGATGAGACACCTCTTCTTCCATACTACGAACTACTCCATGTTGTACTTGGGAAGACTCGGATAATTCATCATTATCTTAATATAATATGCTCGCTAATCACATTTAACAAATAATTAAGAGTGCAAGAAAATATGGATCCGGTCCTAAGCGACTCAAAACAGGACACTCTAGAAAAACCGACCTGCTCTAATACCACTTGTTGGTCCCAGGTTAGAGTACGAGATAATATGCAGTTGAAGTATAAGGACAATTATTTGCACTCTTAAAGAAGGCAGTTCAGTTTGAAAATGGAGACTCAATTTCAATCAACAGTTCAAAAAGACATTTTGTGTTAGCCAACAGCTTTATGTACCCAGTTTACAGTTATATCCAGTCAAAAATTATACGGTTCAACACTTTTAGAGAAGTGTTGGAGGTTTAAAAAAAACAATTGAAAACTGTATGATGCGTGAACTAAGTAAAACTGTAAATGAGGCAGGATATTTATAGTGGTTCGGAGCCTTAAGTCCTACGTCCACTCTTCGAAAATTAATCCAAAAATTCACTAAGTAATGAAGATACAATCCTCACAATCTATAGCCAAATGCTGTGAAAACCACCGTCCACAGTAGAATGGATCACTCGCCCAGGTAGTTGATCTTCACGCCTTCTTCAGTTCCTCGAAGCTAGGTGGCACCTTGAAGTCTTCTCAGAACTGGCAGTCATCGGAAAAAGATTGAGGATAAACCTCCCTTCTCCTTCTCCGGTTTGTGGATGGTTGAGTTCTTCCCAGAACGTACGCTGGTTGGATAAAGCCCGTAAGAACCTTCTTCTCCCTAGAGAATCAGGTTGTTGTGTTCTTACTTGAAAAGTAAGAACACCAGGAAAGTAGACTAATTCAAATGACTTAATCCTCGTGTACACATGGTCTCATGGTGAATCTCTGAAGATTCCTTAAGAAATAATGTCTCGTGTTCAATTAATGAAATAAGGAGTACATGCCTTCTCGCTTGAGAGCTTTCAATGCTTTGAGCTTTAAATTCGGCAGAGTGACGATAAAGTTTTTAAGCGTTCTTATGTATGATTGTCTCTCTGGTTCTACCGATATTTATAGTTGAATCTACAAAAAAAATCTGAGAGAGACAATTCGTAGGATGTCCAATCAATGTCCATCCTTCCCAGTAAGGTAGACCTGCTCTTCTGTCTTTTCTGAATCACTGTAATGCTTTTGCAGGGTCAGTTTGTACTTGTTGTGTCAGACTCAAACAATGTTATACTTCAATCATAATTGAGTGTATCTTTGTTCTTTATCATTGAGTCTTCAATGCTCTTTTATGACTATTCGGCATCTTGCCTTTCACATGTTTTTTTGACGTGCAACTGTCCTGGTCTGAAACTGTGAGCGCCTTTTGACAGTTTCTTTTTTAAAATTGTGTCCATAATTTTCTTAACTATACAATCCTTGACAATTTAAAAATTGTCTGCATAGTTTTTCTCGTCCAATACTTTGCACAGTTTTTCGTCCATTATTCTTGACAGTTTTCTTTTCCAGACGGCTTCTACTTCAAAAACTGTTTCACGGTTTTTTACAGTTTTCTTCTCCTAGACTATTACAACTCGATCATCCAATACAAGGATTACATGAGGTAATAACTCTAAGGCCCAAACTTTGGTACACAGTTTTGACACATCAAAACATCAAATTAAAGGTGGGATTTCTATATTAATACCTAACATCTTCCAACTTGGTCAACTTTCCGTGTGTCAATCGAAGCAGCAACTTTGTTCTTCACGGCTCTTTTCATCATTTGACCTCTTTTTAGCCTAAAATATCTGCAAAACTCTCCACCAAGAGCATGTCATCCTCTAAAATAGACTCATGCACAGAAATAACTAAAAACCTAAACTAATTAAACTAAAACAATGGAGAAAAACATAAATAAGTAAGTACAAATATGAGCTTATCGAACCCCCCAAACTTGAATGCTTGATTGTCCTCAATCAAAAGAAAAGAAAGAAAACAAATCTCAAGTAGTTGAAAGTGCAATGCTTCACAAGATTCATCACGGATCATCAATTCACATCACACAAGCAATTTGAAAGAGATAAGAAATCCATCAACTTTGGAAGACTTACGAGGAAGTGTATTGCTCATTCACACAAGTGTTTGGATTTTAATGAAAGCACTAACAACATGTATTAAGAAATTTCTACCATAGGCTTGCAAAATTTCTAGAATCTCCACTGCTCAAATATGCACACAATTCAAGAATAAAAAAGGACTTTAATTAGGTTGTAATGTAGGCTTTTTTTGAAAGGTAGGGAAATATGGCCAAGTGACTAAATCAATAAGGTTGCGCACCTCAACCAATCTAACCACTATCTATTCATCATCCACCCTTCTCCTAATATTTTCAACAGAAACTAAAGTTGTTTCTCTCTTTTTTTATTCTCTCTTTTTTTTTTAAAGCCTAACCTTCTTTTGATCACCAAATAAAAGTTTCTTATCCTCTTACAAATATTGCCCATTATTTTTCACCTCAACTCATAGACAAGAAGGAATTATGGTCCTGCTCAAAATACAGATCTGTGGAGTCCTCACCAGTAGCAGATCTGAACGCACCGGGAAACAGATATGATGATCTAATCTGGAGAACAACTCCTAATTCTTTCTCTTTTGTCTTTTTCAATTATTATTGAATCTAGAAATTAGATTTCTAATTTCTTGTTTCGCAGATTTAATAATATCGCGTGGTTGGTTCTGGATCTGGGAATACAAATGCGAAAGATCATTTCTGAGACTACGGAATTAAGGTAAATAATTCTTTATCCATGCATTAAATTCAATAGGAGCATGCTTAGGGTTTAAGAATGGATTATGAACAATAATCATAAACGGTCGGGCTTATTTTGGATTTGGTGATTCAGTTCACGGGAAATACCTACAATTGGTATCAGAGCCAGGTTTTGATTTATGGCTCTGTTGTTCATAATGGATTCATTATGCATGTTTGAATTTTATATTTCGTGGATGTTTTTTTGTTCCTCGTGGCAACCCGTGTAATTCAGCCCGCGGTGGTATATCCGTGTAGGGTTGAATTATTTTTGTAAAATCATGAGAAAATCTATGATTAGTGTAGATTTGAAAATTTGTAATAGAATAGATATATTCTGTAATTTTCAAAAATCTGTAATTGGACGGGTCGAGGACGAAGAACGAAGACGGAGCCAGCGACGGGCGGCACACCGCGACGGCGGCGCGGGCGATAGCGCGCGTCGCGGGCTGCCGGGATGGCAGGCAGACGGTGGCGAGTGTGGTGGCGCGCGAGCGGCTGCCGCGAGCGCGATAGCGGCGGCGGCACTGGCGGTGGCGGTGGTGCTGTCGTCGGCGGCTGTTGTCCCGTCGTGATGGCTCCTGTTTTGATTGTTTGTGCAATCCATAGAATATAATGCAAGAATTGTATCCCTGTTCTTGAGAGATGGCTTGGTCTAAGGTTTTCACTAATTATTAATTTCTAGTGTCAAAAGCTTCCTGACATGGTAGTGAAATTAAATGGATTGGGGCTTAAAACCCGCAGTTCTGGTCGAGGGTGACATCGTAAACGTCTACGAGTGTAGCTTGCGGTGGGAACTCTTGGGCAATTAGTGGAAAATATTTGTATTTGATTTATTAAAAGGTTTTCAATGCATTTGTTTTCGAAGTTCTACATGTATGTTCTTATTTAAGATTCTTTATTGTTTCAGATATGTCTATGTCTACTGTCGATCATTTACTTGCTCTCAATCCTCTAACTGGTCCAAACATCCCTGAATGGAGTTTTTGCATCAAACACATCCTTTATCTGAAAAACTAAGCATACGTTCTTTTCATGGATCCATTGTTGTGTATTCGTCATAAGGTCTGCAAACTTGAGTTTGAATTTTATGAAAGATGGGAGGATGCTGAGGAGTTCGCCTTCAGGCTCATCACGGGTTCCCTGTCTAGAGAATTAAGGCACAAGTATTAGTATCTCAAAAGGGCTGGAGAGATCTAGAAAAAACTCTCGACAGCCTATGGCAACGTGGAGCGAACTATTAACTATAAACTTGTACATGATCTTGTGTGCAAGAAGATGGTTGAAGATAGTTCGGTGACAGAGCACATGATGTCTATGATTGATCTCATGAGACATTTAACTGTGCGGGGTGGTAATATCAGTGTGCAAGGCGAGATTGATATCATCCTGAACTCTCTTCCGGACTCCTTTTATGACTTTAAGGTAGTTGCTACTGCAAGGGGAGAGTATGCTCTGCATGAGCTACTTGAGGACCTTGTGGTGGAGCAATCTTCCATGCGAGCACGGATGCCTGTTCTGACTGCTTCTAGTACTGGTTCGACAACCTCTGAGGTTGGAGATGACGGTGCTGAAAGCAATGTCAGGAAAACAGTCAGTGAAAGCAAGTCAAGGAAGGTGAAGAGGGTTAAGGTCACTCCAAAGAAGAAGAGGTGTGCTGGATGCAGAAAGGTGGATTGTCCGAATGCTACAGGACAAGGTACATCATTTTCATTTGTAACGGAAACATGTTTAGCATCGGTTTCTACTCATTCGTGGGTAGTGGATACTGGAGCTACTGATCATGTTTGTTACATTTTGCAGGGGTTCATACCGAGGAGTATGCTGAAGAATGACGAGGTTACCATCTTAATGGGGAACGCAGCACAAGTGAGTGCAGCTGCCATTGGAGATTTCACCTTGTACTTTGATGATTCTATTTTAACTTTGAGAGACGTTTTGTACGTGTTGGATTTTCGGCAAAACCTTATTTCAGTTTCCAAACATTATGTTGATGGATATTCAGTTTTTTTTATAGTGGTGTTTACATCATTGGTAATAACGGTGTTATCTGTCGTGGGATGGTGAATAATTCTCTCTATGTTGTTAACTGTAATCATAAGTCTTCCACAAGTATTGCATGTAATTCATCCGTAATTGATAATCCTAGAAAGAGAAAACTTACTTCTTCTGATGAGGATCTTACATATCTCTGGCACTTGAGACTGGGTCACGTCAGCTTGAAGCGGATTCAGAGACTTGCAGATGATGGTACATTGGACTTAGTCCGAGCTGTACCTTATCAAGTCTGCGAATCATGCATCGAGGGCAAGATGTCAACTAGGCCTTTCAAGGCTAGCCAATCTCGAGCAGAGGAAGTGGTTGAATTGATTCATTTTGACTTATGCGGACCAATGTCCACGCAGGCTCGTGGAGGGTACGAGTACTTCGTCACTTTCATTGACGATTAATCAAGGTACGGATATGTTTACCTGCTTCGCTACAAGTCTGAATGCTTTGAGAAATTCAAAGAGTTCAAGGCTGAGGTAGAAAACAAGGTCGGGAAAACTATCATGTCACTGCGATCTGACCGCGGTGGCGAATACCTCGGTAACGTGTTTCTGCAATATTTGTCAGAGAACGGGATTACATCCCAGTGGACTGCATCGGGTACTCCCCAGCAACACGGTGTAGTTGAAAGAAGAAATAGGACTCTTCTAGAGACGGTGAGATCAATGATGAGTTATGAAAACTTACCAATTTCGTTTTGGGGCAACGCATTGGAGACAGCAGCTACGTGCTAAATGTGGTGCCTTCTAAATCAGTTCCTAAGACGCCTTCTGAGCTCTTCCTTGGTCGCAAACCGAGTTTGTGCAAGTCTAGAGTATGGGGCTGTCCGACACACGTACTATCGAAGGAACCTGATAAGTTTGAAAGCAGGTCAAAAGTAATGATGTTCATTGAGTATCCCAGGCAAACGGAAGGTGGTTACTTTTACTGTCCTGAGAGTCAAAGAGTCGTTGTTAGCACCAACGCTAGATTCTTGGAGGACGAGTATGTGAGTAATCAGAAGTCAAGGAGTGATATCGTTCTTCAAGAAATTGAAAACGAGAATGCGATTCCAAGGAAAGGGGAACGTGTAGATGTGGGTGCACCTGTGAGAGGTTCAGCACCACAGACATGTTTCTCAGTGCAATGTGTAGAACCACAAGTTACTGCACCTGCTATTGACACGGCACCGATGCCTCATCGTAGTGGGAGAGTTATCTTCCAACCGAAAAGGTACATGTTCGTGGGTGAGTCTTCGGACTTGAGCCCAGAAGACGGACATGAAGACTCTGACCCACTGACTTACAAAGAGGCAGTGCAGGACAAGGATGTTGAAAAATGGCGTGTCGCCATGGATTCCGAAATTGAATCCATAACTGCTATGGACGTATACCAAAAAAGTGATTTACCGGATGGCTTTATGGCCATAGGGTGCAAATGAGTATACAAGAGAAAGAAAGGGGCGGATGGAAAGATCACGGCTTTTAAGGCCATGCTGGTGGCAAAGGGTTATAGTCAGAAAGAGGGCATTGACTATGACGAAATCTTTTCACCCGTAGTCATGCTCAAATTCATCCGGATACTCCTTGCTATAGCTACGCATATGGACCTCGAGATCTGGCAAATGGTTTCTAAACGGTTACCTTGAATAAGGTAGAGACATCTATATGCAGCAACCCGAGGGTTAAATATGCAAGGGAGAAGAACATCTTGTGTGGAAGCTTAGGAAGTCCTTGTATGGACTTAAGCAAGCTTCAAGGTCGTGGAACTTACGTTTCAACGATGTGATTAAATCCTATGGATTTGCACAATTGGAAAAAGAAAGTTGTGTTTACCGACTTTGTGTCAGTGGGAGCGTGGTTTTCCTTGCACTATACGTTGATGACATACTCCTATTTGGAAACAACGAGGGAGTGATGTCGGAAATCAAGGCTTGGTTATCCGAACAATTCCAAATGAAGGATCTGGGAGAAGCTGGCTATATTCATTAGATTAAGGTCTTACGAGATCGTAAGAGAAGAATGTTGAACTTATCCCAGGCATCCTATGTGGATACTGTGATAGCCCGGTTCAGCATGCAACTTGCCAAGAAAGGCTTGCTACCTTTCAGACATGGCGTTCATCTTTCTTGTGGGAAGTGTCCTCAGACACAACGGGAGAAAGATTAGATGAGTCTTGTACTATACGCTTCAGCGGTGGGTAGCCTCATGTATGCGATGCTGTGTACCAGGCCAGATATCTGTTATGTCGTTGGCATGGTAGCAAGATATCAGTCTAACCCTGGACAGGTGCACTGGACTGCGGTAAAACACATCCTCAAGTACTTGAAAAGAACTAGGAATTTCTGCCTAGTTTATCAAAGTGAGGATTTGTGCCCTGTGGGTTATACAAACTCGGATTTCCAAGCGGATCAGGATGAGAAGAAATTGACCTCAGGATATGTGTTTACCCTGGGAGGTGGAGCTGTATCTTGGAGGAGCTCAAAGCAGAACTGCATTGCTGACTCCACCATTGAGGCGGAATATGTTGCCGCCTCCGATGCCACGAAAGAGGGGGTATGGCTCAGGAACTACCTTTTAGAGTTGGGCATGATCCCAAGTTTGCCGAGGAGCATCACAATTTACTGTGATAACTCTGGTGCAGTGATCACTGCTATTTCTAACAGATTAATTATAATAACAGCGGCAAATAAATTTGTAAACCCTAAGGTTATCGATCCAGGGGAATTGTGTGGGGAAATTATCCTATGTACTAATTATGATCCTGAGATTCATTGTTTGAGAGATCCAAACTCAGGGTTTTATAAAAGTAAAGAAAACAATGCATAAAATTAAAGTAGTTTTGAAAGCAAATTTAAAGGACCACAGATTCTAGGGAAGAACTCTTATTATGGATGACATGTAGGAGTCAAGTAATTTAACAGGTGGAATACTGCAACTATGCTATATTTCCTTGTTTGGAAAATATAACCTAGATTACTAACTAGTGACTATCTCCGCTCGGTCTCAAAGTACACCAAATTAGTCAATCTGATAAGCAAATCAGTTTAATTCCTACATCTAGTACATCTGTTTGGATAGTGTAGATCGTATCATGTATTCCTATTCCCACTATTAATATTCACCTCTCGGTCCTTCTATCAATAGCTAGACATCTAAATTAATCGTCACCTCTCGGTCCTTGAATTAATCTAGAATTATGAAATAAAACACAGGAATCATGAACCTAATTAATTAATCCTAACATGCATCCATAATAATATCAACCCCTAGAACCCGCTAGGGTTTCTAGCCACTCATCGTAGATAGAAATCCAAAATAAAACATATTCAATTGCATAAAAGTAAAGAACTTACAAAAAATAAAGGGTTTCGTGTTTCCCAAGTCTTCAAACTCTAAAACCTGAATACTATGATAATGCCTTCTAAAAAATCAAATTTAATAAGCTATTTATAGTGGTGGATGTGTATCCTATCAAATCTAAGGCTAAAGATATGAATAAATCCATTTTTCCTCGAATTTCCGCTCCAGCAGACAGCCTCGCGTCGATCGTGGCTGATCCACGTAGATCAACGTGGCTTCTTGGTTGGCGTCGATCGATGCCAATTGGCGTCTGTCGACGCAGCTTCTCGCCCCTTCTGCGCGGTCTCACGGTTTTGGCTATAACTTCCTCCTCCGAACTCCGATTTACCCAATTCTAGTTGCGTTGGAGAGCTAACTCAAAGCATCATCTATTTCCATGTGTCAATAGCTCGAATTCCTCTTGTGGAAGAAATCTTCACTGCTACTCTTACACATCACTGCTTCCGGAACGGATTTCTCATGAACTTAGGCCTAAAACCCTGCAAAAACACCAAAATGCGCATAATACCACCTAATATAGACTCATGCATAGAATATATATATAAACTCAATAAAATTACATAAAATAGTAGAATATAATATAGATAAGCGAGTAAAATAATGAGCTTATCAAACCCCCCAAACTTGAACGTTTGATTGTCCTCAATCAATAGGCAAGAAAGAAATCAAAAGATCATGTGATTAGAGTGCAATGCCTCACAAGATTCGTCACAGTCAAGAATCAAAAATCCACTACACACAAGCAATTTGAAAGAGACAGAAAATTTATCAACATTGGAAGAACTCACGGGAAGTGTATCGCTCAACTCTCATGTGTTTAAGGAATAGATGAAAGCACTCAACAACATGTATGAAGAAATTTCTACCATAGGCTTGCAAATTTTCTAATATCTCCACTGCTAGAATGTGCACACAAGTCTAGAATCAAAAAGGACTTTCATTAGGTTGTAACGTAGGCTTTTGTGAGGGGTAGGAAAATATGGCCAAGTGACTAAAATCAATCAAGTTTTTACTTCCTCAATCAATCCAAACCACCATTTAAGTTCATTCACCCTTCTCCTCAAATATATCAACAAATACACAACCTCTTTTTTTTTTCTAGCTCATTTTAAATCTCTTATGCTCTTTACATAATTTTGTATTCTTTTCTTTTCAGAGAGCTTATGAGAATTCTAATTATTTCTTTGAGCTTCTTTTTCACACATCTTTTCACCACTACTTTATATTTTCTTATCTCCATATCACAATCATTCCACCCACATACCACAACTCAAGACATGAGCGAAACCAATACTTCTTCTTAATCTCGTAGACAAGGAAAGAAAAATTTTGTATAGGCTCAAAAGTGGCTAACTAGGGAAAATTCAATGTGAAGGGACAGTGTTTAGAGAATTGGGCTATCAAAGATGGCCTAAGATCATTTCCTAAACTTGTGCACACTATGCAGTCTCAACACAGAAAATAGGCAAGTTCTAGAGAAATAAAAACACACATGTGAATCTCACATCAAACAAAATAAAGGCTCAAAATTCTCACACAAGGGTTCAAAAATTTTCTTCCGCAGTCAATTTCAAATCAGCTCAATCAGCATGCAAGCACAAGTGTCAAATCAATCCTATCATGCGGTATTCTACATTCATAGGCATCTAACCACAATCACAATCAATTCAACTCAACCCTCAATCAATTCTGATCTCACAGTCTCATTCGGGTTATTTCAAAACTCAAAAAATTTCCCCACAAAATAGAATAAACTTAAAAATTAAGGCAAAATTTAAATACGGAAAGCAGAATAAATAAAAGATAGAATGTTCCATCTCTTGTCCACATCCCCCCAAACTTATTTCCAACTCGAAGAGTGGAATAAGTTTGAAAATCAAAAAAAAGAGGGAACGATACCTGGTAGTTGATCTCAGACATCAATTTTTTATCCCACGGAGTCTTCGAACATTGCGCGGCGTGAAATAGTGGCTGTTGGCACTTCAAGTCGATTGACTTGAAGCCTTCTTGTCGATCCCTTCGCGGATCGAAGTGTATCACGCTGGACTGCTCGGCGTCGATCGACATCGAGCTGATCTAAAAAAATTGTTTTTTTTCAATACTGCAAAACAAATGTTAGCAAAGAAATAAAAGCAGAAATTCGAAATAATAAATAAAAAAAAATGAAAATTGAAAAAAAAAATACGGAAAATGTTGGGTTACCTCCCAACAAGTGCTTGATTTAACGTCGCAGCTCGACGATACCTCAAATCACTGCCAAGGAGGTCGGGTCCAGACTCGCCGACCTTTGGCATCCACCATGTAGACTTTCCGGTCTTTGATAATGGTGGTGAGCTCAGAAAAAGGTGGTGCAGTTGACACTGCTACCCTATCGTTTCCTCGCTCCCACTCAATGGCAACTGCTACATCTTCTTCAGACTCATCCTCTTCTTCAGTAGTGGAGATTCGATTGCACTCTGCCTTCTTCTTGTTCTTGTCGATCACAAAGGTGATCCTCTCGTCATTTGCTCGGAGTGTGATCTCGCCGCCTCGACAGTCAATGAGAGCAGCGCTAGTGTCGAGAAACTCATGCCCCAAGATCATGGGCATATTCTCGTCCTCCTTCATCTCGTGCACCACAAAATCTGCAGGAAAAATGAGATGGCCCACGCGAATGAGCACATCCTCTAGTATACCTTTCGGGCGGGACACAGACCGGTCCGCCATCTGCAGGGTGATCGTCGTGGGCCTCATCTCTCCGATGTTGAGATGCTTGTAGATGGAGTACGTCATCAGGTTGATACTGGCCCCAGTATCACATAGTACTCTCTCGAATGTGTGCCCTCCAATCTCAACCGGAATAGAGAAGCATCCAGGATCGCTTCTCTTGATGGGCACCTGCTTATGAAGTAGCAGGTTGCACTGCTCGTGGATCTTCACCGTCTCATTATCCACGAACTGCTTCTTTCCACTCATCAGTTTTCAGAGGTATTTCATGTACCTCGGGATTTCCTTCAGTGCTTCGATCAGCGGGATGTTGATGCTGACCTTCTTCAGATTCTCCACAAATCTGGAGAACTTCTCGTCCTCTCTCTGCTTCGCGAACCGTTGTGGGAATGGTAAAGGAGGGAGCTGATCTTCAGACTGCTTCAACTTCGTGCCTGGGACAGACTTCAGCATCGACCGACGTAGTGTTGCATCGATCGATGGGCCTTTTTTTCTACGTCGATCGACGTGGCAGGTCCGTCGATCGACGTGGATTCATCTCCTGTGCATTTATGCTCCTTTTCGTCTCCAGAATCGTCTACAGCCATCTCGAGACCCTTGTAGCTCATCCCAGACCTCAAAGTAACGGCTTTGCAGTCTTTTTGGGCCTTTGGGTTCACCTCCGTTGTGCTCGGAAGCTGTCCAGGCTTGTGTTGGTTGCCGAGTGTGGTGGCGATCTGGCTCAATTGTGTGTCCATCATCTAAAGATGTTCGTCATCAGCTGCATGTGGTTGGCCATTCCCTTCACCTCGGTTTCTACTTTCCCAAACCGGTTATCCGAGCTCTTGATGAATTTCTCGAGCGTCTCCTCTAGCACGAATTTCTTCATTTCCACGATCTCTCCTCCAGTACCTGCATCAAAACCAAGCGGAGGGTGTTCTGCAGCAGAAGGGTTAGCATAGGAAAAACCAGGGTGAGATCGCCCGTGGTTGTACTGATACCCTTGATTGCCTCGGTAGTTATTGTGATAACCACCGCCAATGTAGTTCACCTCCGTACCTGCAGTTCCAGACAAACTGCTTGCACCCCTGTTGATGTAGTCAGCCTCTACGGGTACTATGGCCATGCTTGGCTCTGCAACAGCTGCAACTTGTGATGTGCCCAATTTTTCAATCTCCTCCCGGAGCTTTTTCACCTCAGCGACCACGTCGAATTCTGGCTTTGTCTCGACTGCTTTGACTGGTAGCTGCCTATCAGTTGGCCATTGGTGGCTATTCAGCGCCATATCAGCCAGCAACCTCATACTCTCTGCACCACTCTTCTTCATCAGTATTCCTCCAGCAGATGCATCAACCAGCTCCTTCATGTGAGGGTTCAGTCCCTCATAAAAATGACACACTTGCATCTCCAGATCGATGCCATGTCCAGGACAGAGTCGTAGAAGCTCTTTGTATCTCTTCCAGGCCTCGTAAAGTGATTCGTCATACATCTGCTTGAAAGTAGTAATGGCAGCTTTCCTCTTCAGCAGCAGGCTCGGTGGGAAGTAGTTGGTAAGGAACTCTGCTCGAAGCTCCTCCCATGTCCCAATTTGACTCTTATCCAGTCCAGCAAACCAAGACCGTGCTTCATCTCTGAGTGAGAACGAGAACAGTCTCATCCTGATCACATCTTGGGTTACTCCGTTCTGCTTCACATTGTTACACACCTCAATGAATTGGTTGAGGTGGGTGTATGGAACTTCTACAGGTCGAAATTCAAATAATAAAAAACACAGATTCCAGGGAATCTACCAATCTGATCAGCTTGCAAGAATTAAATATTCAAACCCATGAAACACAATTTTGGTGGAAAACCTTTTAATGTGGAATTAATTCCTTGGTCGGGCAATTAAAACCTAAATTACTAATTAGTGATCTATCTCCTCTCGGTGTCAAAATACACCAATTAATCAATTTCATAAAGATCTAGATTTTCC
>JAPKLW010000900.1:181425-203308 GCA_026898455.1 Plectranthus barbatus | reverse complement strand
TGTCAAAATACACCAATTAATCAATTTCATAAAGATCTAGATTTTCCTACAATTGAAATCTTCTTGGTCGGACAGATAATCAAAAGTATTAAACTCTTACTTCCTATTATCGATTTTCACCTTTCGGTCCTTCAATCAATAACTAAAACCTATTCCAATTTTCATCTCTCAATCCTTCAATTGAAAATAGATTTGAAATAAAATCAAAGAGTTTAAACGAATAAAAGGGTTTGAATAAATAAATCTAAACAAGCATCACGGATGGAGAAACCCTAGAACCTGTTTAGGGTTCTAGCCTAACATATTAAAGATAAACATTGCAGGGAAAAATAAAGATTGCATTAAAAAGTAAAGGTTCAACAAAAAGTAAAGAGGAATTCTAAAGAAAACAGAAAATAAAGATGTTAAAACTGTAAAGGGGAAAGAAGATAAAAACTAAAGGAGGGTTTTCAAAACTAAAGGGGACTAATAATTCTGAGCTATTGAAGAGTTTATATAGTAGTAGGGTTGAGGCCTTGGATGCATATCTTTAAAAGGTATGATTTGTTGCTTCCAAATTGATGTATATCTTGTTCCCCAACCAATTCTCGCCCAAAATATGTGAAAATGTCACCAAATCTCGCCAAACAAGTCTGTCTCGACCGAGATGGCCCTTGCCACAGCCGAGATGGAGGATTCGGCTCGGTCGAGATGGCTTCATTTCGGTCGAAACAGAGACATTTTCAACCCTTCTGCGCAGTCTCACGGTTTTGGCCATAACTTTTGCATCCAAACTCCGATTGATCCGATTCCAGTTGCATTGGAAAGCTAATTCAAAGATATTTCAAATGACATGATCCATTAGCTCAGATTCCATCGGTGGAAGAATTTGTGACTATTTCTTTGAACATCTGCTGCTTTCGGTACGGGTTCTCCATTGGATTTGGCCTAAAACCTGCGAAATCTTACCATGGCATGCATAATACCCTCTAATATACACTTATGCTCAGTTTATTCAAGAAAACGTACTAAAATACTTAAAAGAAAGGAAAAACAATGCGATAAGAGAGTGGAAAAACGAGCTTATCAGGACACATCTTCCTTCTGGTGGAATTGCATGATCTCCATTTTTTCTGAATGATCACTAAAGGTGGGAAGAAAGCTGCAAGGAACTCTACTTGGAGATCTGCCCATGTACGGATACTGCTGCAGTCGAGGGTTGTAAATCATGTCCTCACCAGATCTCGAAGTGAGAAATTGAACAGGCACAGACGGATCACATCCTGGGTCACTTCATTCTGCTTCACGGTCTCGCACACCTCCACAAATATCCTGAGGTGTGTGTAGGGATCCTCCACTGCTAGGCCGCCAAATTGGTTCTGTTGAACCATCTAAACCAGGCCGGTTTTGAGTTCAAAGTTATTGGCATTGATACCAATAACAAATCCCTCATTACCGGGTTGTGGTCTGTACCTTCCCACCATGGCGTTTGGATTATCATCGTCAGAGTCCTCTTGTTGGCGCCTTTCTCTTTCCCGCTCTCTTTCTCTCTTTTCAGCCTCGAGTCTGTCTGCTTCTCTTTCAGCCATCAGTTGTTTAATGATTTCCTTCATGTGACTGACCTCTTGGACTAGAAGAAGGGCATTCTGTTGAATTATGAGTTGTGTGTCGGGATCCTCTAAGGGCGGCATGGAATGGTCCTCCTCATCACTTGGGTTGTTGTGTTGAGCCAAGTTGGTGGGTGTGCTTTGTTTTTCTTTGCTTCTCCTCCTACGGATTGTGACCTCGATTTCCGGATCAAAAACTTCGAGTGGTTTACCCAGAGCCCTTGTGTTCATGCACTCTGAGAAAAGAAAACAGGTTCAGAGATTAGCCTCTGTGTCGATCAATAAGGGCTATATCGATCGACAGGAATGTTGTGGCTGTGTCGATCGACACGGGCTGTGTCAATTGATACAAATGCAGAACCCTGAAAACTCACACGCACACAAAACATAAAAATTAAAATAAAAACTCAATCCAACAAATTTAAAACCAAACTAATATCAAGATAGAATCTAACAGTTCCAGACAACTACGCCAATTTCACAACTGTAAAATACAACGGCAAATAAATTTGTAATTTTCACCCAAAGGTGGTTGAACCCACAGGGACTCTGTAATTAAACTACCTCAAGTATTAGCTATAGTTATTAAACTAACAGGGATTTTTGGTTTTGAAAAGTAAAGAAAACAATGCATAAAATTAATGGTTTGTTTAAAAAAGCAATATATAAAGATACAGATTCCAGGGCGGATAATCTAATCATCAGCATGCAAATTCATCAACTCAGCAATGGGGAAAATAAGATTTTGATGGACTAAATTCCTTGGTCAGGAAATTAAACCCTAGATTACTAAATTGTGACTATCTCCTCTCGATCTCAAGAACACAAAATTAGTCAATCTCAAAAATTATCTAATTAAATCCTACACTTGATTCTTCATTTTGAGACAGAAAACAAATATATTTAATTTCCTCTTCCTATTACAAATTTTCACCTCTCGGTCTTTCAATTGATAACTAAAAACCTAGATTTAAATGCATCTCTCGATCCTTCTTTAAATCTAGATTCGATTAATTAAGCTCAGGAAATTAAACCAGCTATTGAGTGGATTTATTCAAACATGCATCAGAAAAGAATATCAAAAGCCCTAGAACCTACTAGGGTTTTCTAACCAAAAATCATAACTTGAAAACAAAGCAATAATATTATTAATTACCTCACAAGGACAATAGGAACCTTGTAAAAACTCCAATGTTAAGAAATTCTCAAGTAAAACCAAGATAATTTTCTTTCACTAATGAGTTCTCTATATATAGAGGATCCAAAATATCTAAACTAGATGTTGGGCTAAAATAACAAAAGTAACCAAAACAAACCAAATTTCCTGCTCGGGTTTCTGTGTCAATCAACACACCAGTAAGTCAACATCAAAGCAGATAACTTCATTTCGATCCACCTTCTTGGCCTTCGTGATGATCGACACCAGTGGTGTCGATCGACTTGCATGCAAGCATGTCTAGCCTTCGATTTGCCTTCACTCCGATCGACATCAGACCACTGTGTTGGTCAACATGCGCCATGTCGGTCGACATAGAGGTTCTGCTTCAGAATTTTGCACGTCTTCCAACTTGGTCGACTTTTTGTGTGTCTATTAATGCAGCTACTCTGTTCTTCACGGCTCTTTTCATCATTTAACCTCTTTTTAGCCTAAAATACCTGCAAAACTCTCTATCAAGAGCATAGCATCCTCAAAAATAGACTCATGCAAAGAAATAACTAAAAGCCTAAACTAATTAAACTAAAATAATGGAGAAAAACATGGATAAGTGAGTACAAATATGAGCTTATCATGGACCGCGATAAAGCACATAATCAAATACTTGAAAAGGACTAGAGACTATTATCTCGTCTATCAGTATGACGAGTTGTGCCCTGTGCGTTATAGAGATTCGGATTTCCTGACAAACCGAGATGAAAAGAAGTCCACCTCTAGCTATGTGTTTACATTGGGAGGTGGGGTCATATCATGGAGGAGTGCAAAGCAGAAGGTCTACGAGATGTATGTACGTAATCTAGTGAAGATTTATACAAAGAATAATCTAGCAGATCCATTTACAAAAAACTCTGCCACGGAAGGTCTACGAGATGCATGTACGTAACCTTGGGCTAAGGTCACAGCCAACCACGTGGAATGATTGATGTAATAGCTTGATTAGTTTAGACAAGTTACACTCTGAATAGCACCTGAATAATGCTTTGAGTATAAGTGGGAGATTAATGGAATTATATACTAAAAGCATTATGATTAGTATATTATGTACAAGGTTGATTGGTTAATATACTGGGAATCATGAATGTTGTATGGTCATCTCCTGTTTGAATTAACAAACATGTGTCGCAAACACTCCTATCCTCTTATTCCGTTGATAGGGATATCATACGGTGTGTAAAAGATCACAGAAGATCGTATGGATCGTCTGACCTAGCGAGATATCAATCGATATCACAATTGAGACAGTCCCAGGATAGACTGCTGATAAGCTCATTTTTCAACTCTCTTATCGCATTGTTTTTTCTTTTCTTTTATGCATTTTAGTTTGTTTTCTTGAATAAAATGAGCATGAGTACATATTAGAGGGTGTTATGCTTGCCATGGTAAGATTTCGCAGGTTTTAGGCCAAATCCAATGGAGAACCCGTATCGAAAGCAGCAGATGTTCAAAGAAATAGTCACTACTTCTTCCATCGATCGAATCTGAGCTAATTGAGCATGTCATTCGAAATATCTTTGAATTAGATTTCCAACGCAACTGGAATCGGATCAATCGGAGTTTGGATGCAAAAGTTATGGCCAGAACCGTGAGTTTGCGCAGAAAGGTCGGAAGTGGCGGAAACGTCTCTGTTTCGAGTCTTTCGACCGAAATGAAGCCATATCGACCGGGCCGAATCCTCCATCTCGGCCGTGGCAAGGGCCATCTCGGCCGAGACAGACTGTGTTGGCGAGATTTGGCGAGATTTTCATATATTTTGGGCGAGAATTGCTTAGGAAACAAGATATACATCAATTTGGAAGCAATCAATCATACCTTTTGAAGATATCCATCCAAGGCCTCAACCCTACTTCTATATAAACTCTTAATTAGTTCAGAATTCATACCCTTTTCTTTACCTTCAGCCTTCTTTTTTAGTTTTTACATCTTTATTTTCTGTTTTCTTTAGAATTCCTCTTTACTTTTTGTTGAACCTTTACTTTTTAATGCAATCTTTATTTTTCCCTGCAATGTTTACTTTCAATATGTTAGGCTAGAACCGTAAACAGGTTCTAGGGTTTCTCCTTCTGTGATACATGTTTTGATTTAATAATTCAAACCCTTTTATTGGTTTAAAACCTATGTTTTATTTAAAATCTATTCTCATCGAAGGATCGAGAGATGAAGATTGAGGTAGGTTTCAGTTAATTAATCGATGGACCAAGAGGTGAAGGTTAGTAACAGGAAGTTAGGGTTTAATACTTTTGATTATCTGTCCGACCAAGAAGATTTCAATTGTAGGATTAATCTGGATTTTTATGAAATTAATTAACTTTGTGTGTTTAAGACCGAGAGGAGATAACCACTAGTTAGTAATTTAGGATTTAATTGCCCGACCAAGGAATTAATTCCACATTAACAGATTTTCCACCAAAAATATCTTTTCTGGGTTTGAATATTTGTTTCTTGCATGTTGATCAGGTTGGTAGATTTCCCTGGAATCTGTGCTTTTTAATATTTGTTTTTATCCCTTTAATTTCCTTGCTTTGAAAAACTCAAACCCCTTTTGAATTGATTTACCCAAACAAAAGATCTGAAAACCTTATTCAGTATATGATTTCCCTTCGTAGCACTATCCCTGTGGGTTCGACAACCTCTGGGTTTTATAAATGTATTTGCTCTATGCTATGATTTGTATGCAGATGTAGCATCAAAAAAATTGGCGCCATTTCCGGGGATAGTCAGACAGCGAGTCGTTACTGGAAAGTTGAAGAACTTCTGGATTGGGTTGTACTCTTTCTTTTTATTTTCGAGTTTAGTATTATTTTTCTTTGTTTTGGGGTCTGTCGCTATGTTTTCCATTCGCGTGAGTTTTTCTGAGTCACGTCTGTCTCGGCCGAGATGAGTCCCACCACAGTCGAGACGAATTTTTTTATCCCGGTCGAGTTGAGTATCAAACCGGCCGAGACAAAAACCACAATCCCGGCTGAGATAAAGTCCAAAACGGCCGGGACAAACTGATTTCTTCCTCGTTTTCTGTGCAGGTGCATGAACACGCGGAACAAAGGAAAGGCACTTGAACCTTTCATACCAGAAATCGAAGCAACTTGCAGGAACATTAGAAAGAGAGGAAAAAGACTGAACTTCGAGATGGAAGCAAATCAAGAAGCCCCTCTGCAGAACATGACACCGGAGGAGCAGAGGCAGTTTGTGAATGAGGTGCAACAACTGAGGGCGCAACTTCTTGCAGCCCAAGCTACCCAAGCCGAGCAAGCCGCAAGACTGGCAGAACTGAATGAAAGGCAGGTCCTAGTGCCACAGAGGTCCATCCTGGACAGATTTTTACCACAGCAGGAGGAAGCTGGATTCAGGGTTGGCATCAACGCCAACAATTTTGAGCTGCGCACAGGGCTGATACAGATGGTGCAGCAGAACCAGTTTGGGGAGAGAGCCGTAGAGGATCCGTATGCCCACCTCAACCAATTCATAGCGGTGTGCGACACGATAAAGCAGAATGGAGTCCCCCAAGATGTCATCAGGATGAGACTGTTCTCGTTCTCACTCAGAGACGAGGCACGGTCTTGGTATGCTGGGCTTGATAAATGCCAAATTGGGACATGGGAGGAGCTGCGAGCAGCATTCCTCACCAACTACTTCCCACCGAGCCTGTTGCTGAAAAGGAAAGCTGCCATCACCACATTCAAGCAACTCTATGATGAGTCACTGCATGAAGCCTGGAAGAGGTACAAGGAGCTCCTGCGACTCTGTCCTGGACATGGAATTGATCTCGAGATGCAGGTCTGCCACTTCTATGAAGGTTTGAACCCTCACATGAAGGAATTGGTGGATGCATCTGCTGGCGGGATCTTGATGAAGAAAAGTGGAGCAGAAAGTTTGAGGCTTCTAGCAGACATGTCACTGAACAGCCACCAATGGCCTATTGAGAGACAGATTCCAGTCAAAGTTGTTGAGGCCAAGACAGAATTCGATGTGGTCGCGGAGGTGAAGAAGCTCCGAGAGGAAATTGAGAAGCTGGGGACCACAAAGGTTGCTGCCAATCCTACTGAGCCATGCATGGCAATTGTACCCGTGGAGGCTGACTACATCAACCAAGGAGCAAGCAGTTCATCTGGAACTGCATGAACGGAGGTAAATTACATAGGGGGTGGTTATCACAATAACTACCGAGGTAATCAGGGGTATCACTACAACCATGGGCGATCTCACCCTGGTTTTTATGCTAACCCCACTGCTGCAGAGCACCCTCCACCTGGTCTTGATGTAGGTACAGGAGGAGAAATCGTGGAGAGAAAGAAGTCCGTGCTGGAAGAGACATTGGAGAAATTCATCAAGAGCTCGGACAACCGATTTGAAAAGGTGGAGAATGAAGTCAAAGGGATGGCCACTCGCATGCAACTGATGACGAAGCATCTGGAAATGATGGACACCCAATTGAGTCAGATTTCTGCCACCTTGGGAAATCAGCACAAGCCGGGCCAACTTCCGAGCATGACGGAAAAAAATCCAGCAATGGAGAAGTCAGTCAATGCCATCTCGCTTCGATCTGGAAGGAGATATGAAGGTCCGAGCAACCCGAAAGGAGGAGAAAGTGAAGTAGAGGAGGAAGTTCCCGCAGGAGACCTCTCTGTTTCGACCGAGACGTAGGACATCCCGGCCGAGATAGAGAGGAGCAGGACGACCGAGGCGGAGTGTGAACCGGCCGAGACAGAGCCAGCCAGCCCGGCCGAGACAAGCCAAGAACGGCTGGGGCAGAAGCAAAGCAAGACGGCCGAGATAGATGCATCTCGGTCGAAATAGAAAGCCAAGTAGGGCGAGAAAGAAAGAGAGAAGGAAGAAAGAAGAGTTGATCCAGTTGCTCCCATGCCTTTCCCACAAAGATTTGCGAAAAAGAGGGAAGATTCTAAATTCAAAAATTTTGTTGAAAATTTTAAAAAGGTAAATATTAACATTCCTCTTATTGAAGCTCTCAGGAAGATACCAGGATACATGAAATTCCTAAGGAGGCTGATGAGCGAGAAGAAGCAGTTCGTAGAAAACAAAACTGTAAAGATCCATGAGGAATGTAGCCTACTCCTACCGAAGCAGATCCCGATCAAGAGGTCTGACCCATGATGCTTCTCGATACCTATCGAGATCGGGGGCAAAGAATTTCAGAATGTGCTGTGTGACACCAGGGCAAGCATCAACCTGATGCCCTGGTCCATCTACAAGAAATTGGAGATAGGAGAGATGAGAGCCACCACGATTACTCTTTAGATGGCGGACCGATCTGTGTCCAAGCCAAAAGGTATCGTAGAGGACGTTCTTATTAGAGTTGGTCATCTGATCTTCCCTGCAGATTTCGTCATCAATGACATGAAGGAAGATGCTAATACTCCAATGATCCTGGGAAGAGAGTTCCTCGAAATAGCTGGTGTCCTGATCGATTGCAAGAAGGGGGAGATCACTCTGAGAGGGAATGAAGAATCCATTACATTCTGCATCGACAAGGACAAGAGGAAAGGGGAGTGCAACCGAATCGCTACTGCTGAAGAAGAAGGAGAAGAGAGAGATGAGACTCCGGAGGAAGAAGAAGAAGCCATCCGGTGGGAACGAGGAAACGAGTCAGTGGAATCGGCAATTAAGCTGCCTCCTTCTGAGTATACCACCATCATTCAAAACCGGAGAGTCTTCATGATTGATTCGAGGGGTCAATGAGTCTGGACTCGACCGCCTTGGTGAGATGAGCTGAGTCGAGCCACGACGGTAAATAAGGCACTGAATGGGAGGTAACCCATTGTGTTTTCAATTTTTCCCTTTGCTTTTCAGTATTTTCGATTTCCTTTGTTTATCACTGTTTACTTCACTTTGATTTTCTCTTGAAAAAAAAAATGAAGTCCGTCCCGGCCGAGGCAGAGCTTGCCACGGCCGAGACAGAAGTCCGAGATGTGGAATACTTCGATCGAGATAGAGGTCGATAAGAAGGCTCCATCCCGGCCGAGATGATGTTCGCCACGGCCGGGATGGAGTGCCAACAGCCAAAATCCACGCCGGTCTGAGTTTGAAGATGAAGGATAAAAAGTTGGTGTCTGAGGCAAACAATTGAGGTACAGTTTCGAATTCTGAATCTGATTTCCAAACTTATTCTCTCTGACTTTCGAATAAGTTTGGGGGGATGAAGATTTAAGGGTTTTGAAACTCCAGTCTATCTTTTATTTACTTTATTTAAATTTCTGCATGAATAAAATTTTTGAATAAGACGCGAGATTGTGGGAATTTGAGCATGATAACCCTAACAAGAATGCAAGAGTTGAATTGATTGACTTAGTTTGCGTTGATTGTGATAGTGGTTGAGTATGCCTATGAATGTGAATACCGCATGATTACTTGTTTTGATACTTGCGTTGGCATGAGATAGATGATGATTTGATGTTTACTGTGGAAGAAAAATTGTCCTAAGTGTGAGTTTTTGAGCCGGAATTTCGATTGTGAGTGTGTCTGCAATCTTTGAGTTTCTCTAGAACTTGCTCTGTTTCTCTTTCAAGACTGCTAGTGTGCACAGGTTTAGGAAGTGATTTTAGGCCATCTTTGTTTAGCCTATTTTCTCATACACTGTCCTAATTAAATGTTATCCCTAGTCAGCCCTTTTGAGCCTATGATATTTTCTTTCTTTGTCTATGAGTTGGAAATAAATAGGGGAATCAACTCTTGTCCATGAGAGTGGGTTGGGATTTGTTAGAGAAAGGATAAGATATTATTATAAGGATGTAAGCAAAAGAAAAGGTTGGGCTCTAGAAAAAAGAGAAAATGGAAAAGAAAAAAAATGCGTTGATGTGTTTGTTAATCCTTATAAGCTCAAATGCATAATCAAAATTGTTTAGAGCATAAAAGGATGTGTGAAAAAGAAAAAGAAGAACGAAAAAAAAGGAGAAGAAAGAAATAAAAGAGCCATGGTTTGTATTAAAGATCTAAGGAGTTGGGTTGATATGAATAGATAGTGAGTTGAGATTGATGAAGTGGACACACTGAGTTTGATTTTGAGTCACTTGGCCAAATATTTCCCTACCTTTCACAAAAGCCTACATTACAACCTTGAATAAAGTCCTTTCTGATCTTAGACTTGTGTGCACATATTTGCAGTGGAGATTGAGATTATTTGCAAGCCTATGGTAGAACTTGATTTTCATGACTTGTGTGTGATCTCATAATTATCCTAAACACTTGAGTGAATGAGCGAAACACTTCCCATGTGAGTCTTCCATAGTTTACAGATTTTCTGATTCTTTCAAAAATGCTGATGTTTAGTAGATTTACGAGTTTGAATGTGATGAATCTTGTGAGGCATTGCACTACTCTTCTGCTTGAACTTTTGATTCTTTCTTTTGTTGATTGAGGACAATCAAGTGTTTAAGTTTGGGGGTTTGATAAGCTCGTTTTTCTACTCTCTTATCGCATTGTTTTTTCTTTTCTTTTATGCATTTTAGTTTGTTTTCTTGAATAAACTGAGCATGAGTATATATTAGAGGGTGTTATGCTTGCCATGGTAAGATTTCGCAGGTTTTAGGCCAAATCCAATGGAGAACCCGTACCGAAAGCAGCAGATGTTCAAAGAAACAGTCACTACTTCTTCCACCGATGGAATCTGAGATAATGAAGCATGTCATTTGAAAGATATTTGAATTAGCTTTCCAACGCAACTGGAATCGGATCAATCGGAGTTTGGATGCAAAAGTTATGGCCAAAACCGTGAGACTGCGCAGAAAGGTCGGAAGTGGCGGAAACGTCCCTGTTTCGACCAAAATGAAGCCATCTCGACCGGGCCGAACCCTCCATCTGGGCCGTGGCAAGGGCCATCTCGGCCGAGACAGACTGTGTTGGCGAGATTTGGCGAGATTTTCATATATTTTGGGCGAGAATTGCTTAGGGAACAAGATATACATCAATTTGGAAGCAATCAATCATACCTTTTGAAGATATCAATCCAAGGCCTCAACCCTACTTCTATATAAACTCATAATTAGTTCAGAATTCATACCCTTTTAATTACCTTCAGCCTTCTTTTTTAGTTTTTACATCTTTATTTTCTGTTTTCTTTAGAATTCCTCTTTACTTTTTGTTGAACCTTTACTTTTTAATGCAATCTTTATTTTTCCCTACAATGTTTACTTTCAATATGTTAGGCTAGAACCCTAAACAGGTTCTAGGGTTTCTCCTTCTGTGATACATGTTTTAATTCAATAATTCAAACCCTTTTATTGGTTTAAATCCTATGTTTTATTTAAAATCTATTCTCATCGAAGGATCGAGAGATGAAGATTGAGGTAGGTTTCAGTTAATTAATCGAAGGACCGAGAGGTGAAGGTTAGTAACAGGAAGTTAGGATTAATCTGGATTTTTATGAAATTAATTAACTTTGTGTGTTTGAGACCGAGAGGAGATAACCACTAGTTAGTAATTTAGGATTTAATTGCCCGACCAAGGAATTAATTCTACATTAACCGATTTTCCACCAAAAATATCTCTTCTGGGTTTGAATATTTGTTTCTTGCATGTTGATCAGGTGGTAGATTTCCCTGGAATCTGTGCTTTTTAATATTTGTTTTTATCCCTTTAATTTCCTTGCTTTGAAAAACTCAAAACCCTTTTGAATTGATTTACCCAAACAAAAGATCTGAAAACCTTATTCAGTATATGATTTCCATTCGTAGCACTATCCCTGTGTGTTCGACAACCTCTGGGTTTTATAAATGTATTTGCTCGATGCTATGATTTGTATGCAGATGTAACATCGATCAACTGCCGGTATAAACTGCAGTATATGCAGTAATAAGCATCTTATCTTGGATTGTTTAGTATGCTGGTGCGGGGATACAAATTTATATTACCTAAGTAAGATCGATCCCTTTTTCTGACATTAAAGGAATCTGAATCTTGATGGCTTGATGAAATCCTAAACCTAGACGAAGGTACAAAAGTATACACAAATTGTGTATCACTTTGACATACAATGAAAGGCTCTTGTTGAGCTTGTATATCTGTATTTTGGGTGGTAGCAATTTGTGTATGATTATCTGGTACTAGAACTAGGTAACCACATCTAGTATAGGATGGTGACATTCCCTGAGCAGCTCAAAAGGTTCGTTATGCTAAAGTCCTCAGGCTGATTAAGTTCAAGCATAAGTGAAAAGGGTTGAGTGGATTGACTTAGGAATATAAGATCTTAATTAATTAAATGGCTTGTCGGAGCATAAATAAATTAATGAATGTCTATAACCTTAAATGTGGGAATATACTGAGCCTAAGCAACACATTCCTCACCAAGTGGTAGCAAATAGGTAGGAGAGTATTGATTCTCTGGTGGCATGAATCAATATTAAATCAATTAATTTATTTTGGATTGAATATGAGAATTAATTAATTTGATAAGCCTTATTTGCTATTTGCATTCTGGTCTCTGGTCTGGCCCATGAATGCTCAAGCCTTTCTAGAGATCGGAATTTCCTATAAATAGGCCTCGGGTTCTCAGATCACAAAATACCAAAAGATCATAGTTGCACACATCAGACCAAGAACTGGGAGCTGTGATCAACTAGCTTTGAGAAATGAGGAGGAAATTCTGCTTCTCGATCAGCAAGGAATTCGAAGGGAATCTTCAATAGATTTTTTTATCGGAGTTGGTATACTAATCAGAAGATCAGATCCGGAGGATCGTTTTCTACTTCTGTCTTGTCAAAGTTTTTGAAATTACTTATTTAATTTCATAGATTCAATTCCTTTATCTGATAGGAATAAATCCTGTTGCGCGGGAAAGAGGATCAAGGATCAAATCTCTGCGCATAGCGTTCTTCAGTTTCTACAATCCAGGTATTCCGCATAAACCTTCTTGTGCATATTCAGTAGTAGCATGCTAGGATTAAATCATAGGCATAGTAATTATTCCAATTAACGATCTGCGCTTACACGGATTTGAGTGATTCAATTCACGTAATTCAAAATCCCTTCAGAAAAAGCTTCCTCTCTTTGTTTTAGATGGGTATTTATAGATTCCATTAAAAATATAATCATTGTGAAATCATAGTCATCCACCTGTTTCTTACACATTAACGTTGGCACAAAGCTCAAATGCTCTACAACTTTTGTACTTGAAAGACGTCTTGGATGAGATAAGGCCTCAGCTAAAGATTGGGTCAACTAAGCTTCAATTTGATATTTCCATCCTTATTTTATTCTCAGTTGTTAATTCCTTCTGAACTGGTAGCTGGTTCTTCTCTTAGCTAGACTTCTGAGGTATCCTTATAATTGAAAAAAGTTAGTTATGGATAGCAGTTAAGCTTGATCTTCTTATCAGTTGCCTCTTAGTATCACTTATTGGTCAAACCTAAACTATTACAACACTTGAACTTATCTTTTACACTTTATGATCAATTCGAACCAAGTTAGTTCTAACTGGCATTTCGACATTTCATTAATATTACATAAATCCTAACAAGTCACGGGGGATAGAGGGATATTATCAAGATATGTAGAAATGTCCAAGGAAGATATAGGCTTGTGAGAGCTGGTGCTAGTATAGGGGAGAGAAGACTCGTCATAGCAAGCATGACAAGATATATAGACATGGCCAGTTGCAGGATCTAGGTGAAACCCTTGTGGATTGTGTTTTAACCAACAAAGATGCAGGGCAAACTACGAGGTTGAAATTTTTTCTTATTGTAGTCCCGTAGACATGGATAGACTCGACAGCCTAATATGTGAAACGAGTCATAAGCTGGACAGTGCTAAAATAGAACCTCATTCGGAGACTGATTGGCAAGAACGGAGCTAGGAAGCCGATTAATTATGTAAACGGCGGTACTAAAAGCTTCAACCCAAAGATGCTACGGAGCGGAAGAGTGAAATAGAAGAGAAAGACCCATCTCCTTTATATGCCGATGTTTTTGCTCCGCACATCCATTTTGGGCTGGGGTATACATGCAGGACATGATGTGTAGAATGCCACACTGATGGAAGGCGAGTGTTCGTAATTTTCGTACCCCCATCACTATGAAATTTCTATATTTTCCTGGAGAACCGAGATTCCACAAAGCTTTGAAAATGCATAAAAGTGTCACAAATATCTCATTTGACCTTAAGGAAATAATACCAACAGAAATGAGAATGATCATCGATGAAGATAGCGTAGTACCGATATCCGGAAATAGATTGTACCTGAGATAGACCCCAAACATCACAATGTATAATATCCAACACATGTGTAGCTCGAGAAGTATCATTTTGAAAAGGTAAACGAGAGCTTTTCGATAATGGACAAGCAGTGCATAATTTAGGCGTAGGCGAAAGCGATGTAACATTGAGAAAACCACATGTATTCAATAATGAGATAGTAGAATGAGGCTCTTGGCTAAGGCGAGAATGCCATAATTAAAAAAATCAAGTAAATGTAATGTATAGGAAAAACAACAGCGGATAAAGCATCAAGATTAAAATCCAGTATATATAGCCCGCGATCAAGCTTGCCTGTTGCAAGAGTTTTGTCGATGACCCGATGAAGTATGTTGAACTGAGAGGCAGTGAAGACAACATCAATCGGAAAATCATTGGTTAATTTACAAACAGATAAGAGATTTTTTGGTAAATCCACGCATAATAAGAATATTACATAAAGCGAGATCACTAGATAAAGATAATGAACAAGTGTGAGAGATCAGTAAGCTCGCACCGTTGCCAACCGTAATATGTTTATTGCTGGAGTAAGTGGAAGAGGAGTCCAGATTTGAAGCCTTCGGAGTTATGTGAGCAGATGCACCTATATCCAAAAACCAATCTGAAACATTAGTTTGAGATATATTGCAACCACAAGAAAAGGCTTCCACAAGATTGGTGGAGGTTGAAGGACGCTGCCAACGATCGTAGAGTGATCAAACCGATGTGGACAATCGAAGGCATCATAATCAGTAGCACGACAAAAATAACACCAAGGCTGAGAGTTTCGACGACAATGATTGTTTTTTTGCCTCGGCCACGTGAGGAAGACCAGCGGCCACGACCGGAAGAGGATGCAGTGGAAGAGCCTTTGTTGCAGTTAGAAGCGACGAAGGCAGCAGTTGGTTGAGATGCGGAGGAATCGTCAATTATTTTCTGAAACATCTCGTGACTTTGCGCTCGAGAAAAAAGATTCGAGAAATCTGAAATAGGATCTTGAGAAAGCTAAGTAGTAGTTAAAGTCGTGAATGATGGACCGAGGCCATGAAGAAACCAATGGGACTTGTCCGATTCATCGAGTAGACGTTCAATATCAGAGAGCTTATCACAAAGGGACTTGATTGTCCGTCCATAATCAGAAACCAATAGTGTACTGCGTTTGAGCGATAAGATATCGTCCTTGAGACTAAGCTCACGTGCTTTAGGACCTTGGCTATAGGCGCGAGCAAGAGAGAGCCAGACTTCCTTAGCAGTTTTGCATCCGATAACCATGGCCATAGATTCTTCGGTAAGGGTAAAAATGAGAAGAGTTTTAGCAATTGATCACGAGAGGTCTATTGAGCAAACCCAGGGTTCGGTTCCATGGGACCGGCGGCAGTTACGATCTCGGCATGAGGAGGAGATGACGAACCATTGATGAGAGGCATGAAGTTTTGGCTAACAAGCAGTGGTTCAATTTGCCCGTGCCATAGAAGGTCATTAGCAGAAGTCAATTTAATATTCACCATGTAATCATGGTTGAAAGAGGTAGAGAAGGAATGTCAGAGTCGGCCATGGGAGGAAGGACAACGAAGATGGCACGAGAAAGAAGGAACGACACGTCGAAAAAAAACTAGGGGTTCAGGCCAATGGATAGAATGATACCATGTTAACATGAATTAATCAAATCTTCTCGTTGATAATATTAAGATACAACGTATATATATTTACAAAGGAGAGCTAATAATACGGAAAACAAATAACAAAATATATTTAGCGGATATGTCTAGAACTATGTAGAAGATCATATCTTTGGAGATATCCTTAACAATTTTGATAGCAAGGGAGTTTTTGATGCATTTTACTCATTATTTGTTTGGCGAATAATAGTTTTAAATATTCAATAATGATTATTTTAATTTTTATACCACGATCACTCTCAATTTAAATTTTCATAATAACTATATTCAGTCCTTCTCAAATAAATTTAAATATTTTAGGAATCTTAAGCTAATAAATGAATCTTCTGTGAGACAATGTTAGTCATTTCGAACGAAATGCATTTTACATTGAGCGCATCACAAAGACAATGTACATTTTTTTGGAATGAATTTTACACTGAGCGTAGTCCGATCAGTATACATTTTTTATGAAATAATGTGTTTCATATATTGAAATGAGGTATTTATAAAAATACATGATTCAATAGGCTTGAATACTTCATTTAATTGTATGAAATACATCATTTAATTAAAAATATGTATTATGAACTGAATACGCTTAGTATAACACTAATTTCGATCGAAATGCACCATTTGTTCAGAATGTGCTCAGTGTAAATGCATTCCGTTTGGAGTGCCTCATAATTTTTCACAAAGCACATGTCTCACAACAAATTTTTGCATAAGATTATATATTAATATTGAATCTTCACTAATAAGTCTTACACAATCAATTTTTATTTTAGGCAAAAACTTATGCAAGACGATCGGAATGTGCATTCCAAACGAAATCAATTTTATATTAATTGCATTCCTAGTGGAATGTGCATTACAATCAAAAGGATAATTTGTGCATGACTCATTGGGTTGCAATACAAATTTTATGTGTATTGTGAGCATATGAACATTCCTAACAAAATACACTTAGTACAAAATTGATTCCGAACGAAATACATTTATCGTACTCAAGATAAATTTTTGATCCAAATATCTCCACAAAACACATGCCTCAGAGTAGACCCATTCTTTCTTTTAAAAATTACAATCACTAATAAACCTTAATAATTGGGAAAAAAAAAACATAAAAGGAAAAAAAAAATGCAAATCAAACTCTCAAAACTTTCCACATTATGCACACGAACAAAAAAAAAAGAATGAACATAAACAAAAATCTAAGACTCTTTTCATAAAAACCAGAGTCTCCACCACCAAGAGAGAAACAGAAAACCCTCACCAATCCTTGCCGGAATCTCCGATACAAAACTCGGGCTCTCTCCCAATCTGGGCCGGGCCGGCCGGACAAGATCAACCAATCACGGCGACTTTGCAGAGTCAAAGCTGTCACCTCTGTAATACCTCAGCTTCAACGAAACCTGCCTTTCCATTTGCAGCTGCTTATAAAAGTTGGCGATAAAAGCATCGGCCTTCTTGTCCACGTCGTCTTCCGATGGATAGCTGATGGTCCGCTGCAGACTCCGGGCCGATCCCGGGTCATCGGATTCGTAATCCTCCAAGCAGGCCCTAATCCCGGGCCTATCTGTGAAGCTCAGCCGCCTCTTGCTGGACGATGCGCCGATCATTGATGCCAGCTTCCATCGGTAAACGTTGACATCAAGCAGAAACTTGATCTTCTTCACCGCTCGCTTCAGCCGCCCCACCAATGACCACCGGTCCACGGCCATCTAGCACAACTGTGTGTATATATATATGTTTGAGAGGGATGGAATGGTGATGATTTTGTTTTGGTGAGGGAGAGGGAGGGAGAGAGAGAGAGTTGGGAGGTGTGAGTGTGTATTATTGAATGCTTTGGGAATTAATTGATGAAATGGGGCCTGTTGTGTTGAATATAAATGTCATGGCTAATTGATTGAGAAATTGCGAGGTTGGACCGGAAACGGTGTATGAAACTAACCTTATTTGTAGCGTTGATCTTTATTTTATTTTTCAAATATACAAATATATTTCGAATTAGGAATGTTTTTAATATTTAAGTACAAGTTATCTAACTTTTTTAATTAAATCATTAAATTATTTTAAATTATGTATATATAGGACCGTATGTTTTCAACGACAAAAAATTAATTAGATTTATCGAAATTTCATGTTATTACTAATTTTAATTAGAAAAAACAATATATTTCCAGAGTTTAGAATAGTTAAATATGAAAAGTTGACAGTTTACCCAAATTAAATTCGAAAAAGCATGCATAATTTGAATTATAATTGTATATTTGGCTGATTAAATTTAAATTTAGGGTAATTTTAATTGAATTGAATCGAGTAGTGTTTTACACTGATTTAACTTATTTATTACTTAGTGTAAGTTTGTATTATTTTATCAATATGCTAAAGATCAAGAATTTAATAATTCTGTATAAACGAACTTTTAAAATTCTGATTTATGTTTAAAATGTGAATAATTTTATTGAAAAATCAGAATCGTTTTTCTCTAACAAAATATCATATTTGCACTTGAATTTAGTTATCCCTATAGCTAATAAAGTTCATAAAAAATTATTAGTCTTAAATATGTAAAAAATACTAATTTCATTGAGTTAGTAATTTTATATTTCAAGTTAATTTTAATTGACAAGCTTACTCATGAATTAAATACTATAAATTTTAAGTTTATATATTTAATTAGGCAAAAACTTGCGTTAGGCAGGCCTAAACGGTTTAGGCGGGTTTTATCCTACCCAAATGGGTTCACTCATCCCAAATAGGGTATATTATATGAGTTTGGGCTTGGGTTAATGGATAAAACCCGCCTAAAGATTGGGTTAATGGATAAAACCCGCCTAAATCGTTTAGGCCTGCCTAACCAAAGACCTTCCCATTTAATTAAGGTGTTCAAACAAACTTTTATCAAATTAAGTTTAGTGTAAGTTACATATAATTTAAATAAGAGGTTGATTATTTAATTGCTTTCACATTTTCTAGTATGGATTGGATATATATAACATGTCACGTCGCATTATACCTCTTTGTATCTATGTTGTAATATATTAAGCTGTGTAGCATAAATGTTTTCTTTTTATTGACTATTACTTTGTAATTAAGGAATTATAAAATATTTCGATTGTCAAAACTACAGAAGAATATTGGGTGGGTCAATTTTTTTATATTTATAAATTGGAAAATAAATGTTTTTTTGAATAAGGGAAAGAAGGAATATGACGAGTATGGAGTAGGTTGGAAACTTCCAAAGAAACAAGCCAAGAAGTCGACTGCAGCAAGGGCTTCTTCCACAAGATCAGCAACAAAAACTGCTTTTATTTATTTATTTATTTGCCCACTTGATTCTTACATCAGAAGCAGCCCTCGTGCGAGACTTGTTGGTTGTTAGAGTTTCTTTTCTTTTAAATAGTGATAATTATATTATCATAGAAATATAAATAAATAAGTTAGTGGAAAAATATACTATTCATATTAATTATTGAGTTTTCTAGTAATGATAATATTATCTTATACTAGTATTGCACCCATACGATGCATGAGAAGTTTAATTATTTATATTAAGGAAAACTATGAAAAATACCCTATAGTATTGGTCAATTATAAAAAATATCATAATATTTGCTTTTCCTTGAATTATACCCTAATGTTTTATTTTGTCCACTAAAAATACCTTCAACTGTGAAAAATATGCTAAAGTTTCTCATATCACTTGATTATACCATGATGTTTGATTCTATCAATTAAAAATACCGTACATCGCTAACAGTGTTAAAATTTTGATGAATCATACGTTAATTTTAATACAATATATGCCACATATACACAAAAAATGGCATGTCACGCATTATTTAATATATGAGTCATCAAAATTTTAACACCATTAACAATTGAAGGGTATTTTTAATTGACAAAATCAAACATTAGGGTATAATTCAGTGATAAGAAAAATATTGGGGTATTTTTCATAATTATGGGTATTTTTAATTGAAAAAACATTAGAGTATAATTCAGGGAAGGAGAAACATTAAGGTATTTTTCATAGTTGACCAATACTTCAGGTATATTTCATAGTTTGTCCTTATATTAAAACAATATTATTTTAATTATAAACAAACTATACAAATATTTTCAATGTGCAAGTCATAAAGTAATATGATAACATATACAATATAAACTAATATATTATTTATATTATATATATATATATGAGATATTATATTATTTATATTGTTATAAATAATTAATTTAAAAATGATTTAACATTATATTTAAATATTAGAAATTTTTTTACAGGTCCATGAACAATAAAAATAATTAAATTTAATTATATATTTCAAATAAATATATTTAGACTAATATTTTAACATTTAGTATATATAATTTGTATTTTTACATGATACAATAATAATTTGTTGAAATAATGAAATAGAAAATCAACTAATTAATATTGAAGATAAATTACAATTGATATTACTTGTTATTATTTTGTTTTCCAAAACTTAAAGTAAAATAAATAGTTAAATATTTGCCACTAATCATTCAACTAAGGCTTTTCAATAATTTACGTACACCATAATGAGATTATTTAATAAATCAGAGATAATGCACAAATTAATCGAATTTTTTTAAAAATGGTGTGTACATAAGTATATTGCATATATTGATATTTTATTAGTAACAACTAATTCTGCTCAAATTTTAAATTGCAATCTTCGCTTCTAATCACTAATCACTAATAAATTGCTTGAATAACAACAAAAAAAATAAAAAGTTAATTCATTAAGATCAAGATGAAAAAATAAAATACAAACCTAAAACAATGAACGAATGCAATAGTATTATTAGCATAAATATTAGGACTGTAAGAAAATAATTAGAGTAATATATATAGAGGAGGGATCATGTAAAAAAAAATCCCCCTGTGAGAAAAAAGAATGAATCGTGTCCATCAGATCCAAAAAAATCAATGGTTGATATTGAATCAAGCAACAACTAAAACGCAATCAAGCAACAAAATAATCAAGCAACAACTAAAGCACAATCAAACAACATTGCAATCAAGCAACAACCTGAATACAATCAAGCAATGTCGTAAATGCAATCAAGCATCTTTCTCACTTTCTCACGTTAAGAGTTTTCTCACTGGATCCGCTCCCTATATATATATATATATATATATATATATATATATATATATATATATGGTAGTGATCAGGTGAGAAATGAAAATAAATCTTAGCCTTTGATCTTGTCATTTCAATGCTCAAGATGTATTTAATTTCGTGTACAGTTTTGGTCTATTATCCTACATTAAAGGACAATATAGTAATCAATACAATGAATGATAATTTTAAAGTTAACATTTTAACTAAGATTTTGTTCATTTTAAAGGCAATATCCTGCATTAACATTATATTGCGAAATAAAATATTCTATATCTCTATTTACGATATTTTATCTTCAATATTGTGCATTTTTATCTTAGCAATCATGCATTTTATCTAAGGAAACGTGCATTATACCTCATTATGAAAAAAAAATTATCTCTCTAATAAGGAAATATTGTATGTATCAAAATCTGGATATCCATATCTAATCTGATATGGAAATATTATTATAAATAATAAAGATTATTTGATTTTCAAAATTGAAATATATATATCCTTAATTTATTTGAATATTCTTACCATGTCTACTCAAAATGTTGGAAAAGGAAAGAATCAAAAACTAGCAATCAAGATCAAAGATTGGAGAAGATTGGCAGTCAAGATCAAATCAAATCAATTAGTGGTTTACCATATATTGTTTACACTCACCCTATTTAAAGGGTCTCTTGTACACATTTCAAATAATTAAATACAAAAACCATATTCTCTCTTATTATGTCTATCTATACTGTTTAACATGGTATCAGAGCAGGAATAAAATCCTGGCTCTGAAATTCCTTCTTTCACAAATAAAATGAAGGAGGAATCCCCAATTGGCTCAGAAAAAAAATTCATCATCGCCTCTTACTGATCTCAACCTTTCAAACATCAACCAAGGCGGATTTCAAGTTCTGTCCACCATCCTGAACCAAGATCAAGCATCATGTCAGACGGAAAAGAAATAATACCACAAGTTGCCAGACAAGCCGAGAATGTTAGCCTCAGATTCAAGTTGGATGAAAATAACTATCCGATTTGGTCCAGGTTGATGAAGGTTTCAATTGGCAGCAAAGGCAAATTGAAACATATCACTCACGATCC
>JAPKLW010000900.1:135989-156425 GCA_026898455.1 Plectranthus barbatus | reverse complement strand
TAAAAAGAAGGCTGAAGGGTCCTTAATTCTGAGCTATTGAAGAGTTTATATAGTAGTAGGGTTGAGATATCTTCAAAAGATATGATTGACTGCTTCCAAATTGATGTATATCTTGTTCCCCAAGCAATTCTCGCGCAAAATATATGAAAATCTCGCCAAATCTCGCCTAAACAGTCTGTCTCGGCCGAGATGGACCTTGCCACGGCCGAGATGAATAATTCGGCCCGGCCGAGATGAATTTGATTTCGGTCAAAACAGAGATGTTTCCGCCACTTCCGACCCTTCTGCGCAGTCTCACGGTTTTGGCCATAACTTTCGCATCCGAACTCCGATTGATCCGATTCCAGTTGCATTGGAAAGCTAACTCAAAGATCTTTCAAATGCCACGCTCCATTAGCTCAGATTCCAACGGTGGAAGAAGTAGTGACTGTTTCTCCGAACATATGCTGGTTTCGGTACGGGTTCTCCATTGGATTTGCCCTAAAACCTGTAAAATCTCACCATGGCAAGCGTAATACCCTCTAATATATACTCATGCTCAGTTTATTCAAGAAAATGTACTAAAATGCATAAAAGAAAGGAAAAACAATGCGATAAGTGAGTAGAAAAACGAGCTTATCAGCGTTACATCCTCCTCCACTACAAAAATAATTTGTCCCGAAATTTCACAATTACATGAATAGCTCGGGGTATTTCTCCTTCATCTTGACTTCAAGTTCCCACGTTGCTTCTTCAATGCCATGGTGCTTCCAAAGAACTTTGACAAGGTTGATCATCTTGTGGCGGAGCTCTTGCGTTTTGAAATCCATGATTGCCTCTGGTCCTTCTTCGTAAGTTAAATCGGGCTGGAGCTGAACTTTATCTTGTTGAATCACGTGTCTTGGATCGTAGATATACTTCCGCAATTGTGACACGTGAAAGACATTATGAACATTCCCGAAACTCGGTGGCAAAGCCAAACGATATGCTACGGCTCCAATTCTTTCTAGAATCTTGTAAGGACCAATATATCGAGGTCTAAGCTTACCTCTAGCTCCAAAACAAATAATTCCCTTAGAGGGCGATATCTTCAAAAACGCTTTGTCTCCAACTTCAAAAGTCAACTCGGTTCGCCTTTTGTCAGCGTAAGACTTATGTCGATCTTGAGCTTCTTTGATTCTGGCACGGATCTGTCGAACAATTTCTATCATCTCAGCGACTGAGTCAGGGCCTAAAACCTTCCGTTCTCCAACTTCATCCCAATACAAGGGAGATCTGCACTTTCTTCCATAAAGTGCTTCATATGGGGCCATTCCAATGGTGGCTTGAAAGCTATTGTTCTATGCAAATTCGATCAATGGTAGAACGGCTTCCCATTTCACCCCTTGGTCTAGAACGACTGTTCTGAGCATATCCTCTAGGGTTTGAATGGTTCTCTCAGTTTGAGGGTGAAAGGCAGTGCTGAAGTTCAATCGAGTTCCGAGCTCTTTCTGTAAGCTAGTCCAAAATCGTGAAGTGAACTTCGCGTCTCTGTCAGATGTGATCGTTGTTGGCACTCCATGCAGTCGTATGATTTCCTTGACATAAAGCTGGGCCAATTTATCTGATCCATATGTAATCTGAATTGGCAGAAAATGTGCGCTCTTGGTTAGGCGGTCCACAATTACCCAAATGGCAGTGTTTCCTCTTTGGGACTTGGGTAAACCGGTTACAAAATCCATAGCTATAGCATCCCACTTCCACTCAGGAATGTCAAGCAGCTGTAACTTTCCATACGGCCTTTGATGCAATGCTTTTACTTGTTGACATGTTAAACATTGTTCTACGAACAGGGCTATGTCTCGCTTCATGCCTTCCCACCAAAATTTAGACTTCAAGTCTTGATACATCTTTGTACTTCCAGGGTGGGCAGTGTACGGGGTTTCGTGTGCTTCTCTCATGATTTCTTCTTTCAAATCATCAACCTTCGGCACACACAACCTTCCGTCGTACATTATGGCATTATCGGAAGCTTCTTGAAAATTTGCGGCTTTCTTCTCACGAATCTGAAGTCTTATCTTCTCCTAACCTTCATCCTTTCTTTGTGCTTCCACAATTCTCATCCTTAGATCAGGACTTGCCAATAAGGCTGCTATTCTCGTACTCACCGTCTCTCGTGGTGAAACTACTTCAAGGTTCAACTTTTCAAAATCCTTGATCAATTCGTCCTTTTGCATTATCACAGCACAAGCTTTGGCTGGAGACTTTCTGCTCAACGAATCAGCTACTGAATTAGCTTTTCCTGAATGATAATTAATGATCAAGTCATAGTCCTTCACTAGTTCTAACCATTTTCTTTGCCTCATATTCAGATCTTTTTGCTCAAAGAAATATTTGAGGCTCTTATGGTCTGTGAAGATTGCACATCTAACTCCATAGAGATGATGTCTCCAAATCTTCAGTGCATGGACAATTGCTGCTAGTTCTAGGTCATAGGTTGGGTAGTTCAATTCATGCGTCCTCAATTGACGTGATGCATATGCAATTACTTTGCCTTCTTGCATCAATACACAACCTAGACCATTTTTGGAGGCGTCAGTATACAGCTCATAGTCTTTATCTGCTTCTAGTACTGACAAGACTGGGCAGTGTTTAAGAGTTCCTTCGAGCGTTGGAAACTTGCTTCACACTCTTCAGTCCAAGTATACTTTATTCCTTTCCAAAAAAGTTGCGTCATGGGTCTGGCAATTTCAGAAAATCCCTCAATAAATCTGCGATAATATCCTGCCAATCCCAGAAAACTTCGAACTTTGTTTAGGAGCTTCCCACTCCTTCACAGCTTGTATCTTCGCTGGGTGCACTTTAGTTCCTTCAGCGGATACTATGTGTCCTAGGAACATCACTTCCTTCAACCAAAATTCACATTTACTGAATTTAGCGTACAGTCTCTCCTTTCGCAGGGTTCTAAAGACTGTTCTTAGATGCTCTCGATGTTCCTCTTCACTCTTCGAGTAGACAAGGATGTCGTCTATGAAGACTAAGACAAAATTGTCTAGATATGGATGAAACACACGATTCATAAGATCCATGAATACTGCTGGTGCATTTGTCAATCCAAAAGGCATCACTACAAACTCATAGTGGCCATATCTTGTTCTGAATGCGGTCTTAGGAATATCCATTGAACGGATCTTAAGCTGATGGTATCCGGACCTAAGGTCAATCTTTGAAAAGACCTTTGCCCCCTTAAGTTGATCAAAGAGATTGTCAATTCTTGGGAGTGGATACTTGTTCTTCAAAGTGAGTTTGTTCAGCTCACGATAATCAATGCACATGCGCATAGACCCATCTTTCTTTTTCACAAAAAGAATAGGCGCTCCCCAAGGCGATGCACTGGGTCGAATGAATCCCAAGTCTAGCAATTCTTGCAATTGCACCTTCAGCTCTTGCAGTTCCTTAGGGGCCATTCTTTACGGAGCTTTTGAAATAGGAGCTGCACCTGGTTCAAGGTCAATAACAATTTCCAATTGCCTATCTGGCGGCAATCCAGGTAGCTCATCGAGAAAAACATCTTCGAATTCCGTTACAACTTCAACATCGCTAGCAATAATGTCCTTTTTTGCATCCTCATTGAGATACACAAGGAAAGCTCGAATATCTTTTAAGCAGGCCAATCGGAATGCTTGCATGGCGGAAATCAGGGGAATCCTTTTTCCTTTCCGAACTCTATGCAAGTACACTGGTTCTCTTCCAACTTGTTCAAAAGACACAATCCTGTCCTTGCACTGAATGGTAGCTTGATTTTCTTCCAACCAATCCATTCCTAAAATCACGTCCACATGTTTCATTTGTAGGACGTTCAAACTGTTGGTTCTTAGAATACATGTTCCAAAAGAGATTTCTGGGTTCGGGCAGGTAAGGTTCGAGTGAGTTGATCAACCAGTCGGAGTGATTACACACAAATCATTCTTAGTTCTCTCGGTACTAAGCCCTAGGTTCTGGATACAATCTTCAGATATGAATGAATGTGATGCGCCAGTATCAAAAAGCACAATTATCGGTGAATGGGTTACTAGTCCCATACCAGTCAGGTTTCCCTTATCTTCTTTCTCCTTCGGCTGATCGAGAGCGTAGGCTCTTCCCTGACGTGCTGGCTGGCTGATGTTGATTTTGCTGCTGCGGCAACTGCGGTTGCGGTTGCGGCTGCTGAGGCACCTGCTGAATTGGCCTGGCTTGAATAGCGCGGTTGCGGTTGTTCTTGGGTTTCTGCTGGCCTTGCAGTGCCCGTAGTTGGGCATTGCCTTGGTTGCCTTGGTGTTGATTCCAGAAATCTTGGCGATTGTTGCCCTGGCGACACTGCGACGAATAGTGTCCCATCTTCCTGTAGTTGTAGCAGTTGGCACGAAGTGCAATGCATTCCCCCGGGTGTTCTCTTCCACAGCGGTTGCAGCATTTGACAGCAAAGTTTCCTTGACGATTGTTCCCTTGATTCTGGAAGTTCCTCGGATTATCAGCTGGATTGTTGCAACAATTCTGGCTGCCTTGCCGGTTTCTCCTTTGTTCGTTTGCCGGGGTCTGTGGATCATCGTCCTGCTTTCTTTTTGTCCCTGATCCAGTGGGGTGCTCGAGTTTGTTGGCCAAGAGAGCAACTCGTAGTCCATTCCTCAGTGCTACTTTGATGTTCAAGGCTCGCTGCAGTCCGTCGGTATAATTTAACCCAGTTAAGCAAGCTAGAGAGGCTTGGATGTCTGTTTTCAGTCTAGACATGAATTGAAGTGCCTTCTTCTGCTCGGTATTCACCGCGTCCGGGGCATACTTTGACAGGCTATTGAACATCCGTTCATATTCTGTTACAGACACTTCTCCTTGCACGAGGCAGTGAAATTCCGCTTGTTTCTGGACTCGGTACGTCAGAGGGATGTACTTGGTGTAGAATTCTGCCTTAAATTGATCCCAAGTTAGGGCATCTACTTGCTCAGGAGTGAGCGTCTTCATATGAGTATCCCACCAATGTTCGGCTTCGTCAGTCAGTTGGAAAGAAATGCACTAGACTTTCTCTCGGTCGGTGCAGTCAAGTATCGTGAAGATCCTCTCCATGGACTTTATCCATGTTTCAGCTTTAGGTGGAACTTCGGTTCCGTCTAGCAGCGGCGGATTCTATCGGGTAAAGATCTCCCCGATTCTTCTAGGCTTGGCAGGTGGTGGTTGCATTTCCTCGTTATAGTGCTCCCAATTTTGTTCTGGATGGGGTCCTTCGCCTTGGTTTGGATTCGGTCCCTCTGGGTTCACTTGAGGTTGGCCTCTTCCATGGCCTCGTCCTCGTCCTCGGCCTCGGCCTCGACCTCGGCCTCAGCCTCTTACAGGGGCTTCTCTAGGCGGCATCCTGCAAAGTAAATAGTCGTTAAAAGGGTATTCAGGACCCTAAATACGCACAATGCGTATCGATAAATCCTTTTAAGGATTGCGATAAGAAACAACAATTGATAAATACAAATTTAAACAAGGTAGGTTGTCCCACAATTTAGGGTTAACAGTCCCTTGAGGGACCGTATTCCCTACAATACTTGGCATGGGCCAATGTACACAATTCGCCACAAGGATAAGAAAATTTGATATTAAGATGGAAAACATTTAAACATAACAAGATGATATACATCCGAAATTCCCGGGAAAGGGGGGCAGTAGAATTTTCATTAGAAAACCTTAGAGTTGCCGCATTTGAAAATTGGCTTCTCGCTACGAAATAGCACACGATTACTCATCTCCCGTAGGAGGCATCCTAATTACTATTACAACACAACTTCCAAATGTTAAAAGTGGCCAACAAGGTGCCAAACAGTCACAATTATACAGTTAAAACTGATAGTTATAATACATATATGCATCTAATAGTCCAGTCAAAGCTGGCAGTCAATAGTCGTCGTCCGATGAGTCGAACATCCCATCGTCAGAGCAGTCAATGATCTCGGAGAGGTAGGAATTTCCTCGGGATCTTCTTCAATGTCCTCGTCAACGTTCCAGGGCTCATCACCCCATTCTTGTTGCCACTGTTCTAGCTAGTTATCTGCCACCCATTCAAAAGGCATCGGGGCAGCTCCTTCATGTTGAGGTATTTCGAGAAGAGCTTCTCCTTGTTCATTGGCTTCTTCCTCCCGTTTTTCCTCTTCCACCTCTTCCTCGTTTTCTTCATCGTCCTCAGCTTCGTCAGACTCTTCATCACCAAGTGTGTTGATCAAAATGGCTTGTTATGTCAAGAATGTCGATCGAAATGAAGTGTGTCGAGCGAAATAAAGGGTCGACAACGAAATCTTAAGGAACAACATCTATGTCGATCGACACAAATTGTGTCAATCAAAATTTTAGCTTTGTGTCGATCGACACAATCTGTGTCAATCGAAACAGAGGCTTGATGCCTTCAGTGGGATTTTCGTGTTTTGGCTCAAACGGTTATCCGGACTCGTCCAATCAATTTCTAACAACACCAAATGGTTTCTAAACATATATAATGAGTCTAGACATGATTTAAACTATCAAAACATGTTGGGATCGAGGTTTAACCATAACATTTCAATATAGGGCAATTATACCAAATATACTCCAAAATCAACACAACTCGATTCCCACGTCAATATATCGTTTCTAGGCTCATGATATAACATGCTAAACATGCATACGTACTCATAAACTCAATATCAAGCCTAGATCATGACATTTATAAACTAGGGCATAATTCATAACATGCTTAAATCGATAAAATAGCTAGAGGGAGGTTCGATCTATACCTCTAGGACGTTCGCCGAGCTTTGGGGGCTTGATCGACCCTTGATTCCTTGATTTCTTACTTCCAAATACAAAAGAAAGAGATTCTAAGGTTGGAAATGGAAAGGAAACGAAGAGAGGATTCCGATAAGGTATAGTTTTACCTTGAAAACACTTCGCCGGAGCTTCGTCGGAGCTCGCCGGAATTTCTTTGGAGTAATTTGTGAGAGAAAGTGAAAGTAAAACTTGAAGTGTAAGCCTTCTATTTATAGAAGGGAGGCGAGAGTAATTTCGGAATTACCGAGAGTCAAAAAGGTTAAAGTGGTTGTCATTCGCTTGTCACATCGGTCACTTTAACATCACCTCACGTCAACTTCACATCTCCTCGCGTCATTGCATGGGGGACCGTAATATTTCGTCTACCCGAGAATATTTATCGATCGATATTATCCCAATATAAAAATATCGGGTCATCAAATAAATTATCGACGTTAATTATTAATCTAATATTTAATTATTCTCCTTGAATTAAGAATGGCAATTAAATAAATGCCCAAAATGATAAGTTTCCAAATCAAATCGATCGCATAGCTTCGAATTAAATTCGATGACAAAATACAAATTTCGAAAATTCGATAAATACATTTAAATTTATTATAATTTATTTGCTTAAACATGAAATGAAATCAAAGTAAAATCTTTGATTTATCAAAAAAAGAAAAAAGAAAGAAGAGAACAAAGCTAAATCTGATAAATTTCCTATAATTTATATGGGTTTTTAAATAATTATTTTTTATTTGCATATTCAAATATATATATATATATATATATATATATATATATATATATATATATAATATTTTAAAATAGAACTATGTAGGATTTCTATGATTTAAGATAGATTAGAAAGTATCATGATTAGGAAAGAATAATTAAGTAAAAATTAATCAATCATTGATTTATGAAATCATTTATATGAATGGATATATTCCTTAAATATGCCTATTTCATGAATATCTACGAACTACGATCTTATAATAGAATTAATTAGAATTTTTAATATTTAATTTGTGATTAATTCTCAACCCTAAATGTAGATAAATTAGAAATAATCATGATTTATTTATTTCATATTTTTTTTATAATGTATGCTAATTAAATAAAAAAGTTTAGTAAATAAAAATCATAACTTATTAATCTTATATAACCCAAATTACATATATAATTTGATAAAACGTTGAAGAATTGATTATTTTCCCAATTATGTAATAAAGTAATATGAAATTAATTGATACATAAAATTAACATTCTATTGAAGAATTTCAAATAAAATTTATAATTTATTATTACCATTTTATGCACTATAAATACACTCATTTATAGAAAAAAAAATGCAAAGATATTCTATTATATAATTATATATGGAAGTCTTACTTCATTATTAATTAATTGAATAGTTTAATTAATGAATCATTAATGAACTATAATTTTCCATATTTATCATCCGATATTATATATATACATATATATATATATATAGGGGAGTGATCATATGAGAACTCCCCTTACTATGTGAAAATAAGAACTAATCTCGTCCATCCAATTGGGGATCCAACGCTCAAGACTAAATAAATCCCGTCTGCATTATAGTGTAGTAAAACATGCATTAAAGGGTAATTTTGTAATATTTTTTTCTCTCTCCTCTAAAATCATCCTAAATCTTTAAATGATCATATCTCATTCGATTTAGATTATTTTTATATATATCATATATCAAATTTAAGGTAATTTAATTATCTTTCAAACGAAATCCCCTCTTGCATATGTTTCGATTTAAAAATCATCGTAAAAAATGAAAATTAGTGATTATATGCATAATTCTCGTAACAGTACACGAATTCTTATATAATGAATGGAGTTGCACAATATAATGCATGAAGTTGTATTATATAATGCAGAATATGATAGATAAAATGCAATAACGTTTTTCTTGCAAGATAAAAAAAAATTAAAATTCATTATCTTTGCATACTGTAGATAATATTATAATTGTTATAAAGTTGATCATATATTACTTGTTTTTAATTATGTATTTTTTGTTATATTATATAAATGTATATTACTATATTATATAATGCATGTTTGTTAGGTATATAATGAATGTTTGCTAAGTATATAATGCATGTCGAGGTCAATATAATGCATGAAGTTATATAATGAATACAATTGCACAATATAATGCATGAAATTATAGTATACAATGCAGAATATAATAGATAAAATGCAACATGTTTATTTCAGTGAAATCATCATTCATCATTATATTTGCACGCATTATGTATTATATAGCAATAACATATGAATTATAATGAAAGTAATATAATTTTTCTTTAAAATAAAAGTAATACCATATATAATATGCATAATTTTCGTAACAGTACACAAATTCTTATATAATGAATGCAATTGCACAATATAATGCATGAAGTTACAGTATATAATGCAGAATATGATAGATAAAATGCAGCATGTTTATTTCAGCGAAATCATCATTCATTATTATATTTGCATTTGTTATGTATTATATAGTAATAACATATGTATTATAATGAAAGTAATATAATTTTTCTCCAAAACAAAAGTAATACCATATATAATGGAGGAAGTAATACCGTATAATGATAGTAATATTGTTCTAAAATAAGAGTAATACCATATTATAATGTAGAAAGATGTTTGTTAGGTATATAATAAATTTTTGATATATAATGCATGTTTCTTATGCATATAATGCATATTTGTTAGATATATAATGCATGTCGAGAAAGAATATGCAAACAGAATCTTAAATAAGTACAAATAGACAAAAATACCCTATAATGCAGGTTTTTTGAGATAAAATGCCAGAAAATTTTAGTAAAATCCTGAGCGTTCATTCATCAAAATCAATGACGAAGATTGGTTCTTATTTCTTATGGTAAGAGTGGTTCTCACTGGATCGCATCCCTATATATATATATATATATCATTCCTATATACGTAAGGATGGACTATTGAATTTGGGCGGGTTATATGGTTTGGGTTGATTTTGGTTAAAAATATTTGACTTTTAACTTCAATTTTGGTTTTCAAGCTAATTCGTCATATCAACAAATATGTAAATTATTTTTTATTTTTTATATTTTATAAGATGGTTTATATCATTAGACCACTTATGGGTGGGACCTTAAACAAAATAAGATCATACTACGTGTACGTCATATCAACAATTACTACATTTTATATTTCATAAATATTTTATATTTTACATTTTATTTTAATGGAACCCACTTTGCTGCAAGAAATGAGATTTCCACAAGTTCCCATTACTAATTCTCTCTTTCATGTGGACAAGAGGAGATGATGTCGTGATCTTAAATTTTCTTTAAGTCCCAATTGATGGTGTCTTTCTTCCCTTTTTTAATCTTCTAAATGATAAAAAATGTATAAAATATTTATTTATTTTTTTGTTGGTCCCGAAATCAGAATAATAATAATTATAGCGGAAAATTAAAGTTCTTGCACTTGACTCTTAAAACTGACTTGATTCAGTTTTTAGTTTGATAAAACTCAGTTTAAGCTCAGAATGTGTTAAGTAAGTTTCAAGTAATACGTTTCAATACTTAGTCAAGTATTGAAGGTTTCACAGTAAGTATGGAAACTTAGATGCAGAAACTAAAATAAAGCAAGTAAATGAGACAAGATATTTATTGTGGTTCGGAATCAAAATCCTACATCCACTCTTTCGAACTTAATCGGGAATTCACTAAGTTTCTGTTTTACAAGCCTTCTCACTATCTATGGATGGCCCATCGAAATCCTTCGTCCTTTGGTCTGCTATCGTCACTCGCCCATAAACTTCCTTCTTGTCTTTCTCATTGAGTCTGGCTTTAATTTCCTCAAGCTGATTCTGGCAGTAGACTTACATTTCAGTCAGCATAGTAGTCGGTGACACACGGGAAGATGTTTGAATTTCACAACTAGGAATCTCAGTTTCGATCACAGTGGGCACAAAGAGCACCACTTTCAGTAGCCTAGTCCTCTCCACCTCCTTTTTCGCCAACTCCTCCTCTTCTTTCTTCTCAGCTCAGCCTCTTGTTGCTTCTTCTTCTTCTTAGCTTCCTTCGCCTAAATCATCTTTCTGATCTTCTAAGCCCTTATCAGGTTATCAGTTATTGCAAGGTTGTCACATCCAGAGCTTACTATTGTCTCCATAAGTTCAATTGCTCGCTCTGCATTAGATTTCAAGGTAAGTGCAGTAGATAGAGCAAGAGCCTGCCCTAGTTCTTTCTTCTCCAGCTCAGTAGCCTGCAGCTTTTCCTTAGCCTTCACCAACTCAGCTTCGGTTGTTGATGTAGCTACAGAGTGTTGCTTCTTGCTGAGCCAACTGATCAGCTTGTCACCCACTTTTGCTCTTTCTATTAATATGGCATCCTCCAAAATCTGAATCCGAGTATGAATTGAGAGTCAGTTCATCAGTTTTGGGTTACCAAATACCTAGGGACTCAGCTCCTTTAAGTTATTTTATGATTCTCTTTGCAGCATCCATGTGCGACTTCTTAGGATTTTTCTGAAACCTCGCACATACTCCAACTGAGTAGGAAATATCCGGCCTACTTACGGTTAGATATAATAAAGATCCTATGATTCCTCTGTAACTCGTCGGATTGACTGCTTCTCCTTCTACACAAGATTAATCTGAGCATTGGGGCTCATCAGGATCCTCAAGGGCTAGGTCTTCTCAGAACAAAACTCGTTGATCAAGTCCTTCATATATTTCTTTTGATTGATGAAGATTCCAGCTTCAGACTGAATTACTTGAAGACCGAGAAAGTAAGTCAGCTTGCCCATCATACTCATTTGGAAATTGCTCTGCATAAGTTGGGAAAACTTCTCACATAGCTTTAAGTTCTCGCATCCGAAGATAATGTCATCGACATATATTTGAACCAATAAGATGTCAGCTCCATCCTTGATTCTGAACAAGGTTGTGTCGATCTTCCCTTTCTGGAAACCATTCTTGAGAAGAAACTGAGATAGAGTCTCATACCAAGCTCTGGGTGCTTGCTTCAACCGATACAAAGCCTTTCTCAACTTATAAATTTGGTTTCCCTCTTTGAAGCCTGGGGGCTGTTCAATATAGACTTCTTCCTTGAGCTCCCAATTTAGAAAAGCACTCTTCATCTCCTTCTGAAAAACTATAATGTTGTAGTGCGTGGCATTAGCTAGAAATAATCTTATGGCTTCGAGCCTAGCTACTGAAGCGAAAGTTCATCGAAGTCAATTCCATCACACTGAGCATAACCTTTTGCTATGAGCCTTGTTTTGTTCCTCACGATATTCCCAGTTTTATCTCTCTTGTTCCTGAAAACCCACCCAGTTCCAATAACACTTTGATAGGTTGGTCAGTCCACCAAGTACCATACTTCATTGTGTTTGAACTCAGCTAGCTCCTTTTGCATGGAATTGATCCAATCCGTGGACTTCAGAGCATCTCATATCTTCGTAGGTTCTGACTGTTAAGAGATAAAACATGTCAGCAGGCCACTTTCTTGCCTTGTGCGAACTGGGTTAGCAATATTGTCCAGCACAACATCCTCTCGATGGTGTCTTAACCATTTGGACCTCTGGAGCTGAGTAACCTCGACCGATTGAATGAAAGCTCCAGGAATATCAGTTTCGGACACTGGAACTGAGGTTAAGGTTGATTCCACCATTACTAGATCGTCTCTGGAACTGAGGCTCCAAGAAGTTGCTGTCTTTTTCACCAAAGGGAATTCAAGAGAATGCCTGAAAAGCCTTACCAAACTGATAAATCATCCAGACAGACGTCTATATCAAAGTCAGCACCATCACCTTTCAACCAAAAGAAGGAGGAAGAGAGCAAAATCGAAGAGCTTGAGGAGCAAATGAGGAAGCTGGCAAAGCTTCTTGAGAAAGCTAAAGCTAAGAAGGAAGGTTCATAACCTAGTCACCAAAAATTGAGCGAGAGACCTCCCAAGGCATGCTTTGAGTGCATCTCTCCAGATCACCTCAAGTACGAGTGCCCCCTGATGCTCAAAGAGGAAAGAGAACGCCTGAAAAGGGTAATCGTGAAGAAAACTTCCAGAGCTGTTGCAAAGGCCATGCTATCAAGAACTGAAGTGCCAGACATTTCATATAACGATGAAGGCTACTGCACTTCAGATGATGAGGCTGTGGATGAAGCATTCTCGGTGCGGATGGCCAAACTTGGAGAAGAAGGAGCATCTGAATCCGAAGGAGAAGGGACTGAAGCTGAGTCGCGAAACATGGTAAATATTTCTAACTTAGTTTCTATTCCTATAATACATTGAAGAGGACTCCGAATCTTATTTCTCAGATTCAGAGGATGTTACCCTCTAAATTTTAAATAAAGAATTTTTTAATTCTTATGAATTGAAAAATGTTTTAGCTAGCGAGAATGCCTCACTGAAACTTAAAGTTTCAAAACTGACTGAGGAAATCCAAGGATCGAAGTCAGTTAGTGAAGAGCTAGCCCAGCTTAGAGATGATCATTCAACCTTGCTTGAAAATTTTAGATCTCTTTCTGAAGAATGCGAATCTGAAAGACTGAAAATAGTTAGTAATCAAAAACTTATATGCTCACTTTATACTAGCACTAACAAAGTTTCAGAAGCCTTAAGCATACAACGTGGTCTATCTGATAAGTCAGGACTAGGTTTTTCTGAAAACATTTTGAGCAAACATGCATCATCTTTTGAAACTAGAACTATCTATAATCATCATTTTAAGAAGGATACTAGTTTAGAAGCCAAGCTGTTAGGGAAGGGGGTAGTCAGTACAAACAAAGACCCCTTAGTGGCTAATCAGGGCAAAGGGAACAAATCAGTTTCGAATCTGACTCTAGTACCCAGGCTTAAAAATAATTTGACCAACAAGTCAAATAAACCTGGATGAAGCCTACCATGCCTAAGAGGTGGGTCAAGCATATTGTTCCTAATGCAAGGAAACCCACTTCAACAGCTAAAACCGAACTTTATAAAAAGTTAGTATCATTTTTGGATTTTAAAAATCTGAGGTTCCCTACTCATAACCCTTATGAGAAGAGAACTTATCCATATTGAAGGAACAACTATTAGAGGTCAGAGCCCAATCATTCTTTTATATCAAGGTTTAGAAACACTGTACACCCGAACTTAGTTTCCAAGAACCCAACCAAAACTTAGCTTCCAGGAAGTCAGTTCCAGGAAACTCAGTTTCTGGGAAGGTTTCACACACAGACTCCATTTCTTCCAACTTGCATAGAAATAGCATTCATTATCTCAAAATAAAGAGCAATGGAGAGAAAGTTGTGACATCTAGGTTAAAGATGAAGCAAAAATGGATTCCCAAAGAATGGATCCATAGGACTAACCCTGAACAGACGCATTGGATTGCAGTAAAGTACATCCTAAAGTATTTGAAGAGAACTAGGAATTATTGCCTAGTTTATTAAAGTGAGGATTTGTGTCCTGTGGGTTACACAGATTTGAATTTCCAAGGGGACCAGGATGAGAAGAAATCAACCTCAGGATATGTGTTTACCTTGGGAGGTGGGGTTGTATCTTGGAGGAGTGCAAAGAAGAAATGCATTGTTGACTCTACCATGGAGGCGGAATATGTCGCCGCTTCCAAAGCTTCGAAAGAAGGGGTATGGCTCTGGAATTACCTCTTGGAGTTGGATGTGATTCCAAGTTTGCCTAAGAGTATCACAATTCATTGTGACAACTCTGGTGCAGTGGCAAACTCGAAGGAAATATGAACTCACAAGACGAGCAAACACATAGAGAGAAAGTACCACATCATACGAGAAATCATATCGAGGGACAATGCGCAGATTAAGAAAATTGACACAAGAGACAACCTAGTTGATCCATTCACAAAGTGTTTGCCACATAAGTTTTACGAAAGACATATTCATGGACTAGGTCTGAGGTGGATGCCTACCACTAGCAGTGGTTAATGTAATAGATAGGACAGATAGACGCACTGTATACTCTGTAATAGAAAATGTAATACTTTGAGTATAAGTGGGAGATTGTTGGGTTTTGTACACCGAAAGAATTTATTACGTTGAGTATACATTCAACGGTATTTCCTGTCTGTTAAACAAACTTACATGCGAGTAACAATGGTATCCTCTTATCTCACCGATAGGGAAGATCATATTGCGTGTTGTAGATCGCAGAAGATAGTATGATAACTTGACCTAGTGAGATATAAATAGTATCACAATCGAGACAGTGTATGAGGACAAGTCTGTCGGTCTAGGCTGTAGCATAGTCAGAAAGAAGTAATATGTCTTGATTACTTGATATACTGGTACGTGAGGTGGCGTATTGATTGGAACACAGTGAGATGTATTCTACTGTCTCACATCAGAGAATACAAGATCTCGATCTTGATTGAGTCCAAACCCTAACGAAGGTTCAGGGGTATGCACGGGTTGACTATTGCTTTGACTTTCCATGGTGGTGAGCCTAAGTAACGTGCTCGTATACCCGCATCTTGGGTAGCAACAGTTCGTGTACTGCAGCCTAAGACTGGAGTTAGGTTACCATATCCGAGTAATAGGATGGGGACATTCCCTGAGGAGCTCAATAACATTCACCGTGCTAAAGTCCTACAGGCTGATTAAGTTTAAGCACGAGTGATAAGGTTTGAGTGGTACTGCTCAGGAAAATAAGAAATTAATTGATTGTGATAGCTTTTCAGAAGCTCCAATAAATTAATGAATGTCCAGTAACCTTAAATATGGGATTCTCAAGGAAATGCATCACTTTCTCATAACGTGGTAATAAAAGGGTAAGTCAGTATTAATTCTATGGTGAAAAAGAATTAATATTAGTTAAATAATTGTGTCCTGGGTTGTGGACATGGGAATCAATTAATTGTTAGGTCCACTTTATTATTTGCATTAGGTCCCAGGTCTGGCCCAATTAAATATGCGGAATGGAGCCCAATAGCTCATTAGGGTTTGTAACCTTAGGTCTATAAATAAACAGTTCTCTCTCACAAACCCTAGAACATTCAAATCAGTCAAAACCCTAGATAATGAGAGAGAGGGGCAGCGCCTCCAGTGTGTTTGGGAGATGAAGATTTCGACTCTGGCCTACACATTCACAATCATGTGGAATCCTCACTAGTAGCAGGATTGAACAGCATTGGGATACAAATCTGAAGGCCTAATCTAGAGAACATATTACTCTCTCCTTCTATTTCTTATTAATTAAATCTCGAAATTAGATCCATTGTTAATTTGTGTTTCCGTAGATTTAACTAATCGCGTGGTTGAATCAAAGGATCAGAATTCAAATGCAAAAGATCGGATCAGACCCTACGGAGTTAAGGTAAAACTCAAATCCACTGCATTAAATTCATAGGAGCATGCTAGGGTTATCGTTTTGGTAATTGTTCTCAACATCCATGAATGGTCCGACTTATATGGATTTGGTGGTTCGGTTCGCCATGAAATCCTTACACTTCACAGTTTTTCAGATGGATGTGAAGAGTGTCTTTCTGAATGGAGAGCTCAAAGAAGAAGTATATGTGGAACAACCCCCTAGCTTTGAATATGGAAATCAAGTTTACAAATTTAAGAAGGTTCTCTATCAGTTGAAACAAGCACCCCGAGCTTGGTATAAGACGTTGTCTCAGTTTCTCCTCAAGAATGGTTTCCAAAAAGGCAAAATTGACACAACACTGTTCAGGATCAAGGATGGAGCAGACATTGTTCTTGTACAGATCTATGTCGATGATATTATATTCGGATGCAAAAACCTATAGATGTGTGCGAAGTTTTCCCAACTAATGCAAAGCAACTTCTAGATGAGCATGATGGATAAGCTGATTTACTTTTTAGGTCTTCAAGTAATTCAGACCGAAGGAGGAATCTTCATCAACCAGAAGAAGTATACCAAGGACTTGATCAACAAATTCTATCCAGAAAAGACCAAGCCCTTGAGGATTCCTATGAGCCCAAGTGCTCATATCAATCTTGATTAAGAAGGCAAAATAGTCAACCCAACCATGTACAGAGGCACCATTGGGTCACTACTGTACTTAACTGCAAGTAGGCCAGATATTTCTTACTCAGTTAGAGTATGTGCGAGGATTCGAGCTAATCCAAAAAAGTCGCACATGGAGGCTGTTAGATGAATAGTCATATACCTCAAAGGGACAAAATCCTTAGGTATTTGGTATCCCAAAACTGATGAGCTCACTCTAAATGCTTACTCAGATTTAGATTTTGGAGGATGCAGAATCGACCGAAAGAGCACAAGTTGAACATGTCAGTTCATAAAACTCAAGCTCGTAAGTTGGTTCAGCAAGAAGCAGCATTCAGTAGCCACGTCAACAACCAAAGCTTAGTATGTTGTTGCAGCAAGCTATTGTGCTCAAGTACTTTGGATCAAGTAACAGTTGCTTGACTATGAAGTCAAAATCGGGTGTGTACCGATCTACTGTGATAACAGCAGTGCAATGTGCATCACGAATAACATATTTCATTATTCTAGAACCAAGCACATCGACGAAAGGCACCATTTCATAAGAGATCATGTCGAGAAGAAGGACATGTCCGTAGAGTACATCCGAACTGAAGATCAACTTGCAGACATCTTCACCAAACCACTTCCAGAGACCAGATTCAAGGAGCTATGTATCAAACTTGGTTTAATAGAATTTGACAAAATCTTGATTGAAGAGGAGTAAACGCAGAATAAAACTAAGTTCCAACTCTTAGTTTTACTTATATTCTCTCTTATTCACATATGTTTCACTGCCAAAATTCATCCAAAGGGAATATCTATGAAGAAAGTTTGTTGAAGGTTGATTTGTTGCTGATTAAAACCGAGTTCCAACTCTCAGTTTTGAAGACTTGACGTATTTCTCAGCATGAAGACTTCATACTTAACAAATTCTGAAGAAAGTCCTTTCAAGTGGTGTCCACGTAAGTCGTAACACAGTATGAAGTTCTTCACCTAGCCAAGTGCTGAAAAGATCGTTCCCAGGGAAATCGAAATAGAAGAAGAAATTTTCTGTCAACTAAGTCTCTACATGTAGGATGAATAATCAGTAGAACATACTGACTTGTTTAATAAAACCAAGTTTTGATTTCAACACTTAGAATATTTTGAAGGAAGGATGCGAAATTAAACTGAGTTCCAACTCTCAGTTTAGAAACTGACTCTTAGTCAGCAAAGAAGATCAAAAGGCGGGATTTTGAATTCCAAGGGTGATCGCATTGGTTACAACGGTATAAATGCGTATCTCGCATCGATGAATCAACATTTGACAATTGGATAACATTTCTTCCCATGATGCTTCAATCAAATCTCACAATGCACATTGCGAGGCAATTCATCCCAATCGTCGCCAAATTTCAAGAAATCGACAAGTTTTACGGTACATTAACTAATCTTAAATGACCATTTCTCTGCTATAAATAGGGTTCATCTTGATTTCTTAGAAAAACATTCTTTCCTTACCGTCAAACCCTTCCTTCCAAGTTTATACATCGTTTTCATTCTCCATCACCCTTAGATCTTGCATAATGGCAAAGGAGCCCAAGCCAACCGATATAACCTCACTAACCTTTATAGGTGCGATCAAAGAGGGGGAAAAGAACTATGGAAGGTGCAAAAGTCTTCAGAAATCATAGCACAACAGTCGTCTTCATACTCAGAAGGAGCAGAAGAAATCGGAAGAACTGATAGGTTCATAAATTTACTCACTTATCTATAGTATTTCATACTATTTTATGAAGTTTTCTTGAATTTATAGATATAATTCATGCATGAGTCTATTATATGTGGTGTTATGCTTATCATGGTGCGTTTTTGCAGGTTTTAGGCTTAAACTCACTAGAAAATCGTTCTGAAAGCACTGACGAGCAGGAGTAGCATTTAAGAGTTCCTCCACACAAGGAATTCGGGCTATTGGCGCATGGAAATAGATAAAGCTTTGATTTAGCTTTCCAACGCAACTAGATTCGGGTCAATCGGAGTTTGGGAGTGAAAGTTTAAGCCAAAACCGTGAGACCGTGCAGATCGACTTCGACCGACAGAGAGCCGACCTCGACCGAGGTGAAGACACGCACTTCGATCGACGTCTGTCCACCTCGATCGAAGTGTGGCTTAAATTAGCAAAATTTTCATTAAATTCGAATCAAATCATATCTCAAGCCCTAAACATGATAGGATACACATCCACAACTATATATAGCCCTTATTTTCGAGTTTTACACATCCTGGAACATGTTTATCTTCTGAATCGAGTCCTTTAGACCTTTGAGAGTTGGGAACTTGAAACCCTTTGATTTTTGTAAGTTATTTTCATGCTTTTTAATAATATGTTTACTTTTGGATATCTATCTGCTATGTGTGGCTAGAAAACCTAGCGGATTCTTGGGCAATAAATGTCAATCGAATGCATGTTTAATTAATTACATCAAATTGCTTGGTTTTGAATTCTTGTTTGAATTGTTAGGATCTAGAATGAATAAGATCGAGAGATAGAATTAATTCTAGGTTTACAATTATTGATTGAAGGACTGAAAAGTGAAAATTGATAACAAGAAAAGAATTTCAAATACAATTAACAATTTGTCCTAGTGGAAGATAATAATAGTAGGGTTTAATTTGAGGGTTTATGAAAGATTGATTAGTATTGTGTTATTGAGGCCGACAAAGCATATACATTCACATACTAGTAATCTAGGCTATAATTGTCTGACCAAGAAGTTATATAACACATTAAGATTTCCACCAAAGCAAGTTAATTGATTATGAGTATTTTGATTGATAGTTCGCCCTAGGATCTGTGTCTCTTTTAATCTGCTTTCAAAATCTTTAAATGTCCGTTTTATTTCTTTAAATTCCAAAACTCAAAACCCCTGATTTCTGATAACTCAAACAATAGATTTTAGGAACATGGCTAGTACGTGAAGTAATTTCATTATACAATTCCTCTGGATTCGACAACCTTAGGGTACTCTTATAAATTTATTTGCCACTGTGTCTGCAATTAATCTGTAGAATTTTACAGTGATCAAATTGGCGCCGTTGCGGGGGAATTGTTAGATATTATTTTGTTATTAGTTTATTCTAGGATTAATTGGATTGAGTCTTTATTTTTATTTTCGTGTGCGTGCGTTGTGTGCTTGTGGACCTCGACTTCGATTGATGCCTACCCGCGTCGATCCACATCGAGAATTCACTAGCATCGATCGACACCCACTCATGTCGATCGATGTCGAGCTGATTTCTGCCCTATTTCCCTTTCAGGTAGTGCATGAACACGAGATCTCAAGGGAAGCCACTTGAAGCCTTCAACCCGGAGACTGAAGCCTCCTGTAGGAAGAAGAAACAACAAAAAAAGATGGCTCCACTAGATAACTGGAACTCACAAGAAGTTTACCCGACTATGCCCCCATTGGAGGACACTACTGATGGAAAGATTACAGTGGGGGATGCTCTGATTCTCATTCGGGAGATGCACCAGATGCGAGAGATAGTTCAACAGTAGATAGTTGAAAGATTGAACGAGATCTCAAGGGAAGCCACTTGAAGCCTTCTGTTGGTCCCGGATATCAGGGTATACTTTGGCAGCAGAAAATACGTAAGTTCGTTTCTTGCACTCTGCTGGTTACACAGCTGA
>JAPKLW010000900.1:105904-135979 GCA_026898455.1 Plectranthus barbatus | reverse complement strand
TCTAAGCTATCAACTGGAGAAAGGAAACTTAGCCAGATTTCCCAACACCTTCAACCCGGAGACTGAAGCCTCCTGTAGGAAGAAGAAACAAAAGAAAAAGATGGCTCCACTGGATAACTAGAACCCACAAGAAGTTTACCCGACTATGCCCCCGTTGGAGGACACTACTGATGGAAAGATTATAGTGGGGGATGCTCTGATTCTCATTCGGGAGATGCACCCAATGCGAGAGACAGTTCAACAGTAGACAGTTGAAAGAGAGATTGAACGAGAAGCTGCACGAAGAAGGTAAGAAAGAGAGAGGCAGCAACTAGATGATTCGGCTGATGAGGATCTGAATGCTAGGGGTAGAAAGTACAAGCCGCAGCCCGGCAGTGAGGGATTCATTATTGGCATCGACGCAAATAATTTTGAACTCAAAACCGGGCTGATTCAGATGGTTCAATAGAACTAATTTGGAGGCAGAGCCACGGAGGACCCATAACGCATCTGAGGATTTTGGTGGAGGTTTGAGACACCATCAAACATAACAGTGTCGAAAAGGATGTCATCAGATTAAGGTTGTTCCCATTTTCTCTGCGGGATCAAGCCCGTGCTTGGTTGACCGGATTAGACTGCAGCAAAATTCGAACATGGGAGGAACTGCGAGCTGAGTTCCTCTCTAATTTCTTCCCACCTTCTTTCATCATTCAGAGGAAGATGGATATTCTACAATTCCATTAGAGGGTGGATGAGTTTCTGTTTGAAGCCTAGAGCAGGTTCAATGAACTGCTCAGGAGCTGTCCCAGCCATGGAGTTGATACTGAAGTACATACTCACATTTTCCATCGGGGTATGACTGAGAGGACGCAAGAGTCCGCAGACAACGCAGCTGGGGGGTCCATCATGAGCAAGTCCACGGAGAAAGCTCTAAAGCTTTTTAAGAAGATGGCGATGCTGATAAGTTCGTATATTCACTAACTTATCAATGTGTTTCTTTAGTATTTTAAGAGCATTTTATTCACTTTTGCATGCATGATAGGGTTATTGCACGTTAGATGCTTGTGATGGTGTGTTTTGCAGATTTTTGGATTAAAAAACAACTAAGGAAGAAATGAAGCCCGAGGAAGAAGTCTCGACTTCGATCGACGCAGACCCGCGTCGATCAAAGTCGAGGGCATGGATCGATCGGCGTGAATGGCTTCACTTCGATCGACGCTCGCAAGCATCGATCGAAGTCGATGGAATTTCAACTATCGAAGTTAGGGTCGAACCAAACCTCCACCTCGACCAACATGAGGCCACGTCGGTTGACGTCGACCCAAATCTGGCGGATTTTTCTTGGTTTTAAGATAGATTTGTATCTTAATTCCTATGCTTGACAGGATACATCCAAGACAACTATATATAGCCCTCTCTAGGTCGAAAATTGGTGTGTTATTTTTGAGATTTCATTGGAAAAACAGATTATAGCAGCAATTTAGTATTTTTAGTTTATTTTCGCATTGGGATTTTATTAGGAGATTGTGGCAACAACTCAATATTGTTCCGGATTCGAGTTTTTTCTTTATGCAAGATTATTTCAGGTTTTATCTTTTTATGTTAATTTTGATTATGTCTTTGCATAGCTAAATTCTCTATATTCTAGGGTTTTGAATATTATGCATATGTATGATTGAATTGAATTAATTGCCTTTCTGATTCGTAGTTTAAGAAAACTAAGACTTATTACGATCTTGATTTACTGGCCATAAGTTAGGATTAATTTAGTTGGAATTTAGAGACTCAAAAGATAATAAACTTCAACGGAACATGGCTTTCATAATACAATTTGTTTTTCTTGTCTGAAAAGAAAGAATCACTTGTAGGGATAAATTTTTAGGTCTATTTGGAGTCAATTATATTTTCTCAAGACTGAAAAGGTAGAGTAAATTAATTAATCAACTTTGTTTATTGTCCTCTACAGAAATTCATAAAACTTTTCGATGTTCTACTACGAAGAAGAATAAAAATTGGTAATTAATTGATTCATAATTATATATGTGGCATAATAGGTAGAAAGCCCTAGGATCTATGTTTCTCATATTCGAATTCCAAAACCTTTTACGACTTACTGTTTTATTTCAATTTTAGGATTCAATCACAAACCTCCATTTTTTATTTTCCTAACCAATATTCCGAAAATGTTGATTTAGTACTTAGGGTTTTTTTGTTACTTCACTCCTCTGGGATTTGACAATTTTATTTCATCACTATATTATTAGCATAGCAAAATCGATAGTCAAATAATTTTAGCGATCAACTGCACAACCAGAAGTGGGCAAACCCAAGAAGGCCACTGATAAAAGTTTTGGATAAGATCGAGACTGAAGATCCTCTTAAAACTAAGGTCGAAAAGCTGAGAGAGGAGATGGACAAGTTGTCTGCGGGAGCTTCTACTGCTGCAGTTGCACAGGTGCAACCCGAAGCCCTTGCGGAGGTGAATTACATGAAAAGAGGGGGATACCCCTACCAGCACCAGCAAAGGAGTGGGGGATATCAATATCCGCCGAGAAACCACCATGGTTTCTCCTACTCCCATCTTGAGGCAGCCGAGCTACCACACCGGGATTTAATGTTCAGAATGGAGAAGTGATGGAAAAGAAGGACAACTTGGATGATCTGTTGGCCAAATTCATCTAGGCCTCAGAATAGCGGTGTGGGAAGTTGGATCAGGAAATGACTGGAGTACACACTAAGGTGGATCGGATGGGAAAGCACCTGCAGATGGTTAAAACACAGGTCAGTTAGATCACCAACACGATTGGCGCACAACACAAGCAAGGGCAGCTTTCGAGCACAACGGAAGTGAACCCCAGGGTTAAAAAAGAATGAAAAGCTATCACATTGAGGTCCGAGATGAGTTACAAGGGTCCTGAGAAGGTTCAGGATGAGGATGAAGCTGAAGAGGCACAAAAACGCGCCACTGAAAGCTCGACTTCGATCGACGCACATCCCATGTCGATCGAAGTCCAAGAGGATGGAGAAAACTCGAGCAATGAAGAAGGCTCGAGATTGATCGATGCATCTGGTGTTGATCAATGTGTGCAGAATTCAATGTCGATCAACGCCCCTATGCATCGATCGAAGTTGAGACCCACCTCGGGTAAAATTCTGGCAAAGTATGATGATCCAATCCCGCCTATGCCATTCCCAAAGAGGTTCGCAAAGCAAAAGGAAGACTCGAAGTTCTCCAGATTTGTGGAGAATTTGAGCAAGGTCAGCATCAATATTCTGCTGATCGAGACGTTGAAGGAGATCCCAGGATACATGAAGTACCTCAGGAAGCTGATGAGTGGTAAGAAGCAGTTCGTGGAGAACGAGACTGTGAAGGTCCACGAGCAGTGCAACCTGCTACTTCAAAAGCAGGTGCCCATCAAGAGAAGCGATGTTGGATGCTTCTCTATCCCGGTGGAGATTGGAAGCCACACTTTCCATCGAATACTGTGTGATACTGGGTCTAGTATCAATTTGATGTTGTACTCAATATACAAATGCCTCAACATCGGAGAGATGAGGCCTACAACAATCACTCTGCAACTGGCGGATCGGTCCTTGACCCATCCCAATGGAATTCTAGTAGATGTGCTCATTCGAGTGGGTCATCTGATCTTCCAAGTAGATTTTGTGGTGCACGAAATGAGAGAAGACGAGATCATGCCCATGATACTGGGGCGTAAGTTTGTCGATATTAGTGTTGCGCTCATTGACTGTCGAGGCTGCGAGATCACACTCCAAGCCAATGATGAGAAGATCACCTTCGTGATCGACAAAATTAAGAGAAGGGCGGAGTGCAATTGGATCGCCACCACTGAAGGGGATGAGTCCGAGGAAGAAGAGGTCGCGGCAATAGAGTGGGAGCATGGTAACGAGGGGTGAAATCATCAACTAAGCCTCCTTAACCCAAGCTTACCACCATCATCAAGGACCACAAAGTCTACATGGTCGACGCCAAAGGTCGGCGAGTCTGGACCCGACCTCCCTGGTTTTGGTCCAAGGTATCGTTGAGCTACGACGTTAAACAAAACACTCATTGGGAGGTAACCCAACCTTTTCAGTATTTTCCATTTTTTTTATTTTCGCATTTTTCATTTATTTTATTTTATTTTTAAATTTTTTCTGCACTAACTTTGTTTTGCGGCATTAAAAAAAAGAAGAAATAAAAAGAAGAGCAAGGATTGCTCGACTTCGATCGATGCAGCCTAGCGTCGATCAAAGTCGAGATCGGCGACGTGTTACACTTCGACCCATGGAAGAAGTCGACGAGAAGGCTTCACATCGATTGATACAACCCTGCGTCAGTCGAGGCAAAGTGCCAGACGGCCCAAATTCACGCCGAGTGAGTTTTGAAGCCTCCAGGGATAAGAAGTTGATGTCTGAGATCAACTACCAGGTATATTCCTTCCCTTTATCTGATTCTAAAACCTTTTCCCACTCTTGAGTTTGAAATAAGTTTGGGGGGATGAGGACAAGAGGAGGAATATTCTATCATTATTCGCTTTCAGTATTTTAATTTTTGCATTTGCATGTTTTTAAATTTTATTCTATTTTGTATGGAAAATTTTGAGCTTTAACAAAACTTGAATGAGATTGTGAGACTAGAATTGGTTGATAGTTGAGTTGAATTGATTGAGATTGTGATTAGATGCCTATGAATGTAGAATACCGCATGATAGGGTTAATTTGAAACTGAAACAGGCATGATGATTGAACTGATTTGAAGTTAATTGTGGAAGAAAATTAAAAACCCTTGTGTGCGAATTGAGTTTTTATTCGTTTGATGTGAGATTCTGATGTGTGTTTAAATTTTTCTAGAACTTGCTTACTTCTTTGTTGAGACTGCATAAGTGTGCACGAGTTTAGGAAATGGTCTTAGGCCAACTTTAATAGCCCAATTCCCTAAACAGCGTCCCTTTCACATTAAATTTTCCCTAGTTAGTCACTTTTGAGCATGTACAAAATTTTTCTTTCCTTGTCTATGAGATTAAGAAAAAGTATTGGTTTCTCTCATGTCTTGAGTTGTGATATATGGGGTGGATTGATTGTGAATGAGAGATAAGAAAATATAAAGTTAGTAGTTGAAAAGATGTGTGAAAAAAAAGCTCAAATAAAAATTATTAGAACTCTTATAAGCTCTCTGAAAAGAAAAGAATTATCATTATGAAATAGCATAAAAGATTCAAATATGAGCTAGACAAGTTGTGTATTGTTGATGTATTTGAGGAGAATTGTGAATGAAGTTAGATGGTGGTTTGGATTAGTTGAGGATGCATACTCAATTTAATTTAGTCACTTGGCCAAAATTTCTCTACCCTTCACAAAAAGCCTACGTTACAACCCTAATAAAGTCTTTTTTTATTCTAAACTTGTGTGCACAATTTAGCAGTGGAGAGAGTAGAAAATTTTCAAGTCTATGGTAGAAATACATTCATACATGTGTTGAGTGCTTTCATCTTTATCCCATACACTTGTGAGTTGAGCGAAACACTTTCCATGAGTATTCCACTATTAATGAATTTTCGGTCTCTTTCAAACTGCGAGTGGATAGTTGATTTTTAAACCTTGACTGCGATGAATCTTATGAGGCACTGCACTCTAATTGCTTGATCTTTTTTATTTTTCTAGCCTATTGATTGAGGACAATCAAACGTTCATGTTTTGGGGGTTTGATAAGTTCATAAATTTACTCACTTATCTATAGTGTTTCATATGATTTTATGTAGTTTTCTTGCATTTATAGATATAATTCATGCATGAGTCTATTATATGTGGTGTTATGTTTGTCATGGTACGTTTTTGCAAGTTTTAGGCTTAAACTCATTGGAAAACCGTTCCGAAAGCAGTGACGAGCAAGAGTAGCAGTGAAGGGTTCCTCCACACAAGGAGTTCGGGCTATTGGTGCATGACAATGGATAGAGCTTTGAGTTAACTTTCAACGTAACTGGAATCGGGTCAATTGGAGTTCAGGAGTGAAAGTCAAAACTATGAGACCGTACAGTTCAACTTTGACCGACGGAGAGTCGACCTCGACCGAGGTGAAGACACGCACTTTGATCGACGCCTCTCCACCTCGATCGAAGTGTGGCTTAAATCAGCAAATTTTTCATTAAATTCGAATCAAATCATATCTCAAGCCCTAGACATGATAAGATACACATCCACAACTATAAATAGCCCTTATTTTTAAGTTTTACACATCCTGGAACATCTTTATCTTCTGCATCGAGTCCTTTAGAGCTTTAAGAGTTGGGAACTTGAAACCCTTTGATTTTTGTAAGTTATTTTCATGCTTTTTAATAATATGTTTACTTTTGGATTTCTATCTGCTATGTGTGGCTAGAAAACCTAGCGGATTCTAGGGCAATAAATGTCAATCGAATGCATGTTTAATTAATTACATCAAATTGCTTGGTTTTGAATTCTTGTTTGAATTGTTAGGATCTAGAATGAATAAGATCGAGAGATAGAATTAATTCTAGGTTTACAGTTATTGATTGAAGGACTAAAAAGTGAAAATTGATAACAGGTAAAGGATTTCAAATACAATTAACAATCTGTCCTAGGGGATGATAATAATACTAGGGTTTAATATGAGGATTTATGAAAGATTGATTAGTATTGTGTTATTGAGGCCGACATAGCATATACATTCACATACTAGTAACCTAAGCTATAATTGTCCGACCAAGAAGTTATAGTACATTAAGATTTCCCACCAAAGCAAGTTAATTGATTATGTGTATTTTGATTGATAGTTCGCCCTAGGATTTGTGTCTCTTTGAATCTGCTTTCAAAATCTTTAAATTTCCATTTTGTTTCTTTAAATTCCAAAACTCAAAACCCCTGATTTCTGATAAATCAAACAATAGATTTTAGGATCATGGCTAGTACATGAAATAATTTCGTTATACAATTCCTCTGGGTTCGACAACCTTAGGGTACTCTTATAAATTTATTTGCCACTATGTCTGCAATGAATCTGTAGAATTTTACAGTGATCAACCAAGCTCTTTCTCAGATACATTGCTCTGTGCTCAAAAGTGGCGTGCCAACAGCATCCGGCTGGGCACAGTCACCCTGAGATTCTTCCCCTGAAGATGGTCTACAATTGCAGACAACAAGATCAGGTCAGGTGAAGAAGATGTGGCCCGAATGTGAAAAAGAGAGTCACCTCCAAGATAGAGCTGCTAAAGTCGGCATAAGGGAAGTGGAATGCAGGTCAGCATATCAAACCTACTTCCCTCACGCGATGTTGAGATGAAAGAGGAAAGACATGTTTTTCTTTCCACAAGGAGCACATCTCAACGGCTCAACGACTTCTAAGTCCGAGAACTCCTGGAAGACGAAAGTCCAAGGACGGTGAAAAGCTGGTCAACCTTTTTAGCTACCTTCCTTAGATGAGGAGTTCTGATCGAGATCCAAAAATAGCCAGCTTGAAGAACATGAAGACCGAAAGCAGCCTAGTATAGACTTGTAATAGTTCTGTATAGGTTTCTTTTAGTTAGTTTATCCATGCACTTGTAATGAAAAAATATTAAAGGATAAACCAACTTGTTGATGAAGATCTCTTTTTGTCCAACAAAGGTCTTTATTCTTAATATGCTAAACTTACACACTCAAGTGTAATCAGCAGGCTTCTAACTCTCTCATACCTAAGATTGAAATTGCTCTAAACTGAATTGACAATCAATCGAGCAATATCTCTCCAAATATATAAGGAGAAGATCTTAAGTACAAAGCTGAATTTGAGGGGGAACTTTTCTAAGTTTATGTGACTAATTATCAAAGTATGTAAAAACTCTAAAGTTATCCACTCCTCATCAGCTTAAGTTAAAGATGACTTTGACCACACCAGAAAGGGGAAAATTGTTAAGATTTTTGCTAGAGAAATCCTTCCTCACTTTTTATGTTTTGGTGGGTCAATGGTTGTAAAAGTCATCTTAGTCAGTTTTTTCAGTTTCTAGAATTCTAAAACTGTAATCCTTGTATCGGTCAATCGAGTTGTAATAGAACATAGTTGTTGAAGACCGAGCATATGAGATTCTCAAGAACAAACAAAAAATACGCATTGAAACTTGGTTCTCACCAAGTATGGTTTGACCAAGACTTAGTGTGGGTACTCAGCATAGGGTTTTCCCGTACTGACTAAGGAAGTCGGTATGAGGGCCTTCCCATACTGACTACGAGAAGTCAATATGAGGAATTTTCATGCTGACTAGGAGAAGTCAGTATGAGGGTGTTTTCCATAATGACCAGGAGAAGTCAGTATGAGGGTTAGCCATATAGATTATGGGATGTAAGTATGAGGGTTGGCTATGCTGACTATGGGAAGTCAGTATAAGAGCCTCTACCTTTAAAGCACATGCTATTCAAAGTCATCAAAGCTCGGTCAGACTTCAACATTTACATGCCTAAGTAAAATTCAGTACAAAAATATCTAAACTTGGATTCCTCATACTGAAACTTAGTCTGATGCAAAGTTAGTGAAAAGTACACTGACACAGCAGAGCAGACCTAGAGTATGGGCTATGATTGGATGACATCTTCCATGAGTCTAATGACTCAATTAATGTGTCTAACGGAAAGAATTTCAAAATGCCCAAGGATCCCTCTATAAATAGATCTACCCTTCAACCTTAAATTGTTACGAATTATGAGAATCTTCACACGACAAAGGGCATATATCTAAGCCATCTCTCTGCTTAAACTCTCTGAGTTTTCGTGTTTCCATACACGAGACTTGAGTCCCTGACTCAAGTTATTACTCCGTGCTGCTTCTTCTTAGCACGAGGGTGAAGCTTTATAGCTGACACTACTCTTTAGTGAATATATCTTTCTGAGATATATTCATAGCAATCAGTTTCCTACTCTGGGATTCTGATTCTCACGGGCTTATGCTAACCACCTGAGTTTTGGAAAGAACAATAAACATCAACCACCAGGAAGAAGGTTGCGGGGTGTCGTCCTCACTTTAACCTGAAGACTAAGCGTACAAGGAGTTCCTTGGCGAGTGACCACAGCAGGCCGAAGGATGGAGGTGCCGACGGGTTGTGTATAGATCGTAAGGAGGCTTGTATTCACTTAGTGATTTAACTAGACCTTAGGTCTGAAGAGTGGTTGTAGGATTTTTAGATCCGAACCACTATAAATATCATGTGTTCTTTAGTGCTTTGATTTTTATCTCTGTCTTGTTTACTTTCGCAAACTGACTTTCAAAACCTTCAATACTTCTCCAAGTATTGAAGTGTATATACTATGAAACTGACTTAATAACGGCAGGCCTAAGCTTAATCTTTTCAAGTACCATAAACTTAGTTCCAAGTGTTTAGGAGAACGAGTGCAAGTCTATCTATTTATTACTTCCGCTGCACATATTTTTACTTTGATTGCAGGACCAATAATATATTTTTCACATTTTTGCCCTTGAATGCTAGATGGTAACACAAATAATGCACCGAAATTGGGAAGGATTTAAATTGATCACATGTGTTGATTTTGATCTTTAATGGTCCATATTTATTTCTTATTTAACAATTGAAAAGATTTTAACACATAATCACTACCATATATATATATATAGGGATTGGATCCGGTGATAAAAATTCTCCCCGTGATAAAATGATAAAGCCGCAAGATTACGTTTACAATGTTGCTTGTTTGTATTTCAGTTATTGCTTGATCATTTGTTGCTTGATTGCATTTTAATTGTGGCTTGATTAAATATCAGCCATTGATTTAATTGGATCTAATGGATGAGATTCATTCTTATTTTTAATATACTTATTTATTATCATATGATCCCATCCCTATATATATATATATATATATATATATATTGCATCATTATATATATGAGGCAAATGAAGGTTAAAATTCAAGAATTCTCATCGACCCATATTTATTCAAATTCAATAAGAATCAACAACATGTATTAATGTATTATTTTCCAATAGTAGATCTATAACAAAATAAAAATCGCAGAAATATCGAAAACAAGATTTATAAAGACCTTGAAATAAGAGATTAATACGACTATCCGCAAGTATAAACGCAAACACACATAGATGGACTGTTGCCTTCGCTGGGGGTGCAAATGTTCGTGATCAAGCGGCTTCCAACGGCAGCAACACATTTAGCTTTGCATTTATCATCGCAAACTCCAACTGTTTTATTACATGTGTCACTTGGTTCAATTTCAATTGTGTTGCTGCTCATAACTGCAATATATCATAAATATATATAAAAATACTATGAATTAATACAAAAATAATAAATAAACAAATCTGACTAACAAGATTTGAAGATTTTAATTATGGCATGAAATAATCACCTGATATAAAGAGGAGAAGGCTAAGGACAATGAGGAATTTGTAAGAGAGAGACATTTTTTTAATTGCTGGTATGTATCTATATCTGTATATAGATGTATGTATATATATTTTTTTCAATGGTGAGTATATATTTCTGATCTTGGACAATACGGATATATATAGTGGAAATGACTTTAAAAAAATGTTTATTCTAAGAAATAATTATATTATCTGCAATTGAATTTGGATTGTGTTGAATCAAAATTGAAATCATCTGCTAATTGATTCTGTAAATTAAATTTTGATTCAAAAGTTTTGTATAAAGTGTTTTGATGATAATAACAGAATTTAGAATAATATTATTTTTATCTGAAGAATAGATGGGATGGAATTGAATATATTTACAAAAAAATTTAAAAATATTATTTATTGTTGTTGACTTGCGGAATCAATTCTATACGATGTAATTGAAATCCAATCGAATTAAAAGAAAGCACTATCTGCCTTGTTTAATTCTACTGCATATGATGTCAATAATAACCCATGTGTGCTCCTTACTCTTTGTCTTGGTTTAATCGGAAATCATTATGAATATGAATTTGATAATAAAATGAATGAAAATTAATTTCGAACTGAAAATAATTTTTAGTTCTGATATTTGGTTTATGAGATGAGTTTGGAAATCATTATTTTCAATTTTGATGATTATTTTAAGTTTATTGATTTAGAAAATAATTAAAATATTATATATATAATAATTAACTTAATAATAAAAACCAAGAAAATGAGATCATACTAAAATTAAATAAATAATCTATTTATCTTATTTATAATAAAATAATAATATATAATAATAATATTATTTAATACTCCCTCCGTCCCACTTTAATAGTCTCATTTCTCATTTTCGTGCCTCCCACTTTAATAGTCCCGTTTCTAAAAAGGGTAACTTTTTTACACTCAACAATAAAATATTAATTCCACTCAACTCATTCTACACTTACATGTCTTGGTTATTGTGCCAAAAGCAAATGAGACTATTAATCTTGGACGGAGGGAGTATTATACTTAAAAATTATATAATAATATAATTACTATAATATACACATGTAGACTTTTACTTATTAGATTATTCACTTCTAATAAGAGATTGATTTGTGGAGGTCTTTATAAAATAAAGAGCTTAGTAATTCTCACTCATAAGTTTCAATTGCGCACATATTATTTTATGTTGCTATAAATCAAGACATTGCTAAAATTTTATCATTCCATGCATGAACCCCGAATTTATAGCCATAATTTAACTTCATAAAATAAATCACATTGCATGCTTTAAACCATTAAAAAATAAGCATTAAAGTGCTCCCTATTATCTGCAACATGCTTGGATGTTACGCAAATAATTAAAACACTTATCTCATTCGAGAACAGATAATAAAACAAATAGAAAATGTACTAGTGGCCTCATGATACAAAAATAAATTAAATCCTATATATTACTAGTGGGATTTATTTTACAGATCTACGACTGGGCTCCCACTACTTGAGCACGCGGTGCAGCGCCACACCTGACCCCATCTACCCGTGGTTCGAGCTGCTACCACACCATCGTCGCCGGCATCCGTAGAGGTAGGAGAAAAACCACGAATGCGCGCAGGGCCTCAGAGGTGCCGCGCGCGCACGAAACCTAGCATTCCGCCGTGCATGCGCACCCCCGTGCCACCTGAACGTCGTCATGCCATTCTGCTGCTCGTCCTCTGCCCACATGTCATCGCCCCGACCTCCGCACTCCATTGGGCTCGCAGGGAAACACGACTGCTGTCATTGGTGGGTGTAGGAATTGAGTCAACAATAGACAACGTGAGTTATCACTTGTTTCTATAGCCATTTGGATCATTCTTAGGGTATTAAAACAAATCAGATTGAATAAATCAGGCGAACCCTATGCATGCTCCTAATATTTAATTACAAGTGATGGATCTACGGAATACCTGAACTCCAATGATTGATCTACAGATCTGGATTGGAGACAATGATGAAGGAGTAGATCTAGATGTGGGATCGATCAAAGCTATCTTGTTCCAACAGATCTGATCTTCTAATATGTTCCCTTGCTCCTCGGAAATCTGGTGAGTATACGCTACCGAGTTGAATCAGAGATCCGAAGGAATCAATCACTTCCTCCCACTGATAGTCGTCACCCCTCTATCTCTCTTCTCACATAGTTGTGTGTAAAACTTAATTAGATCTGAATAGAGAAAAGCTTATATAGTGCTAGGGTTTACAAAACCCTAACCCTAATGGGCTCTGAGCATTATGTGGGCCAGACCAGGGACCAAACGCAAATAATAAAAAGAGCCCTCTTTTTTAATTAATTCCATGTCCAACCCACAATATAATTAATTAATAAAACATTCTTTTAACCTTCACGTTACAATGCTGACTCACCCCTTTATTACCACATAATTTGGAACGGGTTGCATTAAACTTGAATTATCCACATATTTAAGGTTCCGGACATTCATTAATTAATTTGGCTTATGACAATTAGCCATAATTAATTAATCTCTTATTTCTTGAGTAGTACCACTCACTCCTTTTCACTGATGTCTGAATTAAATAATTCAACCTACAGGGTTTAGCATAATGAACCTTGTGAGCTCCTCAGGAAATGTCCCCATCCTAAAGCGGATATGATTACCTACATGACCAGCCTAAGCAAGCCACACACAAACGTACCGTCACACCCAAGATGCAGGTATAAGAGTACATGAAAGACTCGCCACCATAGCAAGTTAAAGTGTGGTCAACTTATGTATGTCCCTTAGCCTTCCATTAGGTTTAAGATTATAACAAGTATTTAGAGATCTGACTCATGCATATGTCAATTAGAATGGCACATCTCACTGTTGATCCCATCAATACATAACGATGTATCGACACATCAAGTAGCTAGGATAAGCTCACTTATAAACTGATGTGCCGCAGCTTAAACCGACAGCCTATCCAGGGACTGTCTTAGTCGTGATACTGTTTATATCTCGCTAGGTCAAACGATTCATATGATCCTTTGTGATCTCCTACACACCATAAGATCATCCCTATAGGCAAGATAATAGGATATTATAGTTCGTATCGTATGTTTGTTATATCAGATGGCGACTATGTTGATGTAACACATTTATGAAGACCAGTGTATCAAACAAACACACTTAATCATAAATGCGTTTAGTATACAATCCCAACAATCTCCCACTTATACTCAAAGCATAATACCATTGCTTTATCAGAGTGTTAAGTGTGTCTATATCATACTTAGCTTATTTACACATTCATCATCTTGTGATCGATCCTAGCTTAAGATCCAGGCTATGAGCGTGACCCTCATAAGTCTTCTAAGGTAAACACCGTGTAAATAAATCTGCTAGACCTTCATGTCAATCGCTCCCACTTTATACACATCGCTTCTTATCACAATTTCTCGTATGATGTGGTACGATATATTCTATGTGTCTCACCACCTTGTGAGTCTTAGGTTCCCTTGAGCTTATCATTGCACCAGCATGATCACAGTACCTTGTGATTCTATTTGACAAACTTGGAACACACACCTCTAGAGGACTACACCGGAGTTATATTGCTTCTTGCGAAGCCAATGAAGTTGTCACACACTCAGCCTTCACACCGGAATTCGCAACACACTTCTGTGTTAGATTCCTATAACTCCTCCTCAAAGGCCAACACATAGTTAGAGGTCGATTTTCTTCCTTATGATCCTCCTGGATATTCGATGCCATTCAACCCATAGGGCACATTTATAAAACAATGTGCCTGTCCAGAGTCAAATTGATATCTGTTTACCATGCCTATAGCATTACATATATCTGACTTCGTTCATTGCCATATAGAAAGACAACAATCCTTTCTTGGCATGAAACGAGTCACCACAAAATCAATTTAAGGGACTTGAGATACCTGAACATCATTTTCTTATGATAATACAAGACTCTAATCCAAAGGATATTCTAGTATCTCATATGTCCTACTTCTAAAGCTGTTCGGATAACCATCTCTTTAATCCTGACAATATCTCCACACCGTTTCTGAATGTGAAAATACCATCTACATAATGCACAAGTGTTGGGAATCATTCCTAAAATCTCCCTTAGGACTTATTTGTAAAAGGTTTTGTTGGATCAAACCTTATTTAGTTGGTCGATCATTTGCTGAAATCTAGAGAGTCTAACACAACTTGTAAAGTCCTGTATAAGTTGAACATCGAGTTGTAATAGACTAGTGTGCTAAGAAGAATCGACTAGCAGACACAGAGCAAATGATATCAGCATTCGACTCACAATCTGCTAGACAAACAAGCCAACAAAGGATCACTAGCAAATGGCTGAAAGCACGTCTGATAGAATGCTAAGGTGTTAGCATTCGAACCTTTCAGCATCGAAGTAAAGAATCTGAAACAAAAGAAGTCAAAGGATCGAAGGCAGTAAAAGACTTCAGCAACTTTCAACATAACAAAGATCGAGATACAAAAGCTGAAGACGGACTGCCACACTGACAAAAAGGACATACAAAGGATGAGACTTTCCCTAAGTAGTTTGGAAAGTACATCTCTACTCAAAAAAGCGCTCTACCAAGTTAATCCACTCTTGGACAAAGAAGCCGCTGTGTCTAACGGGTATGGAGATTCAAGTTTTGAATCTCCAACTATAAAAGACAGATTCAAGAACTGGATAGACAACTGCTTCACTACTTCGATAATCGCTTCAATCACATCCTATTCAAGTGTGAGATTCCTTTGACAAAGCGAACAAGGAAAAGTAGTCAGTTGAGAGCTCGTGAAAAAAAATACAGTCAAAGCCCTCAACAACCAAGAGTGTCTTCACATTCAATTTCTGACACTCAACCTTGAAGATTCTTGAACATCCGTTAAGAATCTTCAATCATTGGGATAATCTCTTTACTAGGAGTATCCAACAGTCGAACACCTGAAAATGTTAAGACTAGAACGGGCGTCTAGCCATACTCAAGGAAAATCAGGAAGTGTCTATTTCTTCCATATCAGGCAAGGCAGGAGTTTCGAAGGTGTGCCCTTGACCCCAGCCAAACCTTACCGGAGAAGTGCAGACTCACAGAGGATAGCTGTCAAGTAGCCAGGCCGAAAGCTCACTGCCTGCTTAACTGGAAAGGCGATTCCTTGTAATCTGTATACTTTTCTAGTGAAATTCTTAGCGTTTCGGCTAAGGAGTGGACGTTGATCTATTTGATCGAACCACTATAAACCTTGTGTGCATTTACTATTTTATTAGTTAACTGTTCAAAGATCAATTTGAAACCTAGCAACGGAGTTGCTAGAGTATATCTGAATACGAACTAAAGTCATAACTTGAGCTAACTAATTTTTTTGGAAAATAACCTTAAGTGCAAGAGACGTAAATTATATTCCGCTGCATTTTGTGTTAACTTATCAACACGATGACTCTGACATTTCGGGACCAACAAGTGGTATCAGAGCAGAAGGTTGAAAAATCGACTGCTTCTGAGTCGCTTAAGACCAGATCCGCATTTTCCTTGCACTTTTACTTTTATCTGTGTTTCACTTGTTTAGCTCAGGAGACAAGATGTTGAATCACTCTCTTGGAAAGTACAACAGGGAGAACTTCACAACATGGAAAAAGATGGCCTTAATACAGCTTCAGAGCATACACCCAGAAATGGTTGAGGTACTTGAAAGAGGTCCCATTAAGATTATGAAAGCTAACACTTTTATAGGACCTGTACCCAAACCCGCTGGAGGAGCTGATGAAGGAGATCAACCTAGACCCCCAAGGCCATAGAGACCCCAAATGGTTGAAAAACCTTTTGAGGAATACACAAGTGAAGACAAGAAAAGAGCTCAGCTGGAGCATGTTGCAAAGAAGTTAATCCTTGACTCCCTACCAAAGCTGATGGCACAAAAAGCTTTGGAGTTCGATATAGCTAAAGAAATGTGGTAGTATGTTTGCGAGTCTTCCCAGGAGACAGACCAGATGAAATGCAATAAACTGCAGGTAGCTGTTGATAAATATGAATCTTTCTCTATGAATGCAGGTGAATCCATAATGGCCATGGAGGAACGATTTAATACCATCATTGGAGAGCTGAATAACCTTGGTAAGAAATATGAGAATGGGGAAATGAATCACAAGATTATCTCTAAGCTATACCCCAGAGATGACTGGTTTGTTAAAATGACTAGTTTAAGTGAGAAAGATCTCAACAAAATGTCTACATCCGAGGTATTTGCTCAGTTAAAATCTCATGAATTTATAATACAACAGTCAAAGAAAAATGAAGCTGCAGTAGTACAATCCGCTGCCAGCTCGGATGATCTAGCTTACTTTGTCTAAAAGGATTTCAATAAGTTTAAACAAAAGAAACCATTTTACAATCAAGAAAGATCTGCTTCTATAACCCAATCAAAGGAGGTTGCTACAACCTCTGGCTCTCAGTCTACTGATCTTAAGATCAGTGAACTAGAAGAACAGATGAAGAAACTTCAGAAGATGCTGATGGAGGCTAAAGGCGAAAAGGAAACAAAGGAGACTCAGCAGTCACCTTCACATACCCGCTCAGCAGAGCGAAAGCCTAGGACCTGTTTTGAGTGTGGATCTCCTGACCACTTGAAACATGACTGTCCGAAAGTCAGCAGAGAAGAAAGGGAGCGGCTGAAACAAAGATTTGAAAGACGTGCAGGCAATGCAGTCAAAAGAGCGCTCCTAACCAGGACAGAAACTCAGGACATTCCTGAAAATGATGAGGAGTACTACCTATCCTCAGATGTAGATGATGAAGAAGCCACGCTAGTTCTAATGGCAGATGTCGTGGAAGATCAATTTGCTGATGCAGATGCTGATCAGAATGCTGAAACGGCTCTAGCAGCCGAGAACACCGAGGTAATTTCAATAAATATCCCTAGATTTATAACCTTTGTTGATTGCGAGAATCTCACTTTAGATTCTGAGGAAGATTATCTCACGAAGCTAAGTGAAGAATTCTCTAAAATGTACGAAATTAAAAACGTCATTGTAGGAGAAAAAACCTCACTGAAGTTAAAAGTTTCAAATTTGAATGAGGAAGTCGAAAGACTAAGGTCTGCAAGTGAGGAACTTACAAAAATGAAAGCCGAATTTTCAATGCTTTCTGAAAATTTCAAAATTCTTGAGAAAGAAAACATTTTGCTGAAAAATAAACCAAAAGAAAATTGCATTTGTACTTACACGACCAGTCAAGCTATTTTGAATGCCGCAATTAATCAACAAAAGCACTACAAAGATAGAGCTGACGTTGGGTTTGATCGCCATGATAAAGGAAAATCTTCTAAGCAGAAGATCACTCAGTTTATCTCTGCTGGAAAATTCATCATTGGAGAAAAACTGAAAGAAAAGGAATTTGCTGAAATATTCATTAGCGAATCTGTGAAACCTCAGCAGAATGCTAGGACATCTGCTAGGGAACCTCAGCAGAGGTACGATATACCCCAGCAGAATCCTAGAATATATGCTAGGGAATCACAGCAGAGGTACGTTCTACCTCAGCAGAATGCTCGAGTGTCTGCTATGAAACCTCAACAGAGGAATGATAAATTCAAGCAGAACACGAGAACATATGCTTCGCAACCAAGATCGGCAGCACCTAGAAGGATTGCCGAGCAGTATGCATCTACTGCTACGACAGCAAGATCTTCATTTCATACAAGCAAGCATGTTAATTACAATTCTGTAAAGCCCCTTCATAATGCATATACACCACATAGGCAGAACACCTATGTAAGGCCTAAGTCCAAAACAAATTTTCTCAAAAGGACAATGAAGGCACAACACACTACCACACCTCATCCTCAATCTAAGTATGCAAGATTTACTTATCCTAAGGTTGAGAAAGGTATAAAGAGTGATGTCAAGAAGAAAATTTTGAAGATCACTCAAATGTGGGTTCCAAAAGGAACAATGACACTTGCTAATCCTGCAGGACCCGAGACTAAACGGGTACCTAAATCCTTATCTTAATTGTCTTGCAGAAGAAGAATCCACGAGTGAAGGAGTCAAGATCTCCAGATGAATGGATTCTTGATAGTGGCTGCTCAGGGTACATGACTGGACGAGCAGACTTATTTTCAAATTTACAAAGCGTCTATGGATCCTCAGTTATTTTTGGTAATAACAGCAGAGGAAGAGTCATTGGAAGAGGATGTGTAGAACAAGATGGAATTCGAATTGTTAATGCTGCTCTTGTTTCGAACCTTAAACATAACTTAATGAGCATAAGCCAATTATGTGAAAATGGATACAATGTTTATTTCATTAACTCTGGCTGTGATATTGTTGATAAGGTTACAGGTGAAGTAAAGCTTAGAGGCATCCGCAAGGGTGGACTATATGTGGTTGATTGGCAAAGTGGTCAACAGGATTCTTGCTTCGTGGCATTTAACAAAGAAGAGACAAGTTGGCTATGGCATAAAAGATTAAATCACTTGAACTTCAAGACGATCAATCATCGAGCCAAACACAAGCTGGTTGAAGGTTTGCCTGGTGAATCTTTCCGAAAGGAAGGAGTGTGCAAAGCATGCCAACAAGGCAAACAAACAAAGGCATCCTTCAAATCAAATCCAGAAAAGGACACCTCAGGGAGAATTCTCGAACTCCTACACATGGATCTGTTTGGTCCTGTCACACCACCCACAGTTAATAAGAAAATATATACACTTGTGGTTGTTGATGATTTCTCTAGGTATATGTGGGTTCAACTACTAAAGACTAAAGACGAAGTAAAGATCCTGCTACCTGAACTGATCCTCAAAGAGCAGAACAACATGGAAGTTACAGTTAAAAGGATTAGATCAGATAATGGAACTGAATTCTGTAATGGAATTCTGATGGACTTTTGTGCGGAAGCTGGAATTCATCATGAGAAGTCCACTGCTAGAACCCCACAGCAAAACGGGCTAGCAGAACGAAGAAACAGAACCCTGAAGGAAGCAGCACGGTCCATGCTTGCTGATTCAGGACTCAATGGAAAGTATTGGGGAGAAGCTATCATGACTGCTTGCTACACTCAGAACAGGAGTGCGGTTAATGGCAGATTCAACAAAACCCCTTATGAAGTGTATAATGGTCGTAAGCCTTCTATTAAACACTTTCGTACTTTCGGTTCAACATGTTATATCCATAACAATGGGAAGTCGAGACTTAACACTTTCTCACCTAAGTCTGATGAAGGCGTTTTCCTGGGATATGGATACCCTTCTCACAAAGGTTATAGAGTGTTAAACAAGACAACTCAACTTGTGGAAATAACATGCAATGTTATTTGTGATGAGTCTACCTTAGTGCGCAGGGCTGACAAAGAGCAGAGGAATGACAATCACGAGACCAATGATATCCATGATCAATCTCTACAAAATTCTTTTGAAAATATGAGTATTGATCCGATTAGGTCTAAGAATGATGTCACTCCAGAGGCAACGCACTCAGCAGGTGACCAGACTGCTGACCAGGCCGGTGATGCTAATGATCATGCTGAGGCCCCATCCTCTATATATCTAAATGAGAATTTAGATGTTGCTGGTGCACTTGATGATCGAGAAGATGAAGAATCTACTGAAGATCTTAGCAAAGGAGTTGCTGAGAGTCCAATCCTGGTGGAACCTGCTGCTGAAGCTCCAACCGTTACAATACCTGCTCATGCCGATCCTATTCATGAAGATCCAGAAGCAGATGAAGGAGTACCAGTTGTCCCAGTTGCTGAATCCCAGGAGAATACAGTAGAAGCAAATCAAAACAATACTCATCAAGAAGGAGAACCGGATGCTGAATTTCCAGGACGTATCAGACCGTCATGGCTACGAGCGCATCCGTTAGATAGTGTTCTTGGAAGTGTAAATGACCCTATCCTAACCAAACAAGGAAACGGCAATGCCATGTTAGCCTGTTACATATCTAATGAAGAACCCAAGAAAGTAGAAGAATCATTGCTAGATGCAGATTGGGTGAATGCCATGCAAGAGGAGCTTGCAGAGTTCACACGCAACAATGTGTGGGAACTAGTCGACAGACCAGAACATCAAAGTGTGATAGGCACTAAGTGGGTGTTCAAGAATAAGAAAGATGAATCAGGTGCTGTAGTAAGGAACAAAGCACGTCTTGTAGCCAAAGGGTATAGACAATGTGAAGGAATAGATTATGATGAAACCTTCGCCCCAGTAGCAAGACTAGAGGCTATTCGTCTATTCTTGGCATATGCTGCGTACCATGAGTTTGATGTGATGCAGATGGACGTAAAAAGTGCCTTCCTTAATGGCGAGCTCAAGGAGGAAGTTTATGTCGAGCAACCTCCGGGATTTGAGCAGGGGAATCAACACTACAACAAATAAGCTAATAGACGACTCAATATAGACGACGCAAATTTCATTCGTGTTGTCTATATTCTAATAGACAACGCGGAAGCGTAAGTGCGTTGTCTATTTTATGGGCGCTGATAGATGACGCGGTGGAATGCGTCGTCTATATGGGTATAGACGACGCGAATATTTTGCGTCGTCTATACCCATATAGACGACGCGTTCCACCGCGTTGTCTTTGTTATTGTGTTTTCCTATGTATTAATTATATGTGCAGCTGGATGACGTTAATTTTCACGTCGTGTATATGGAAACAGACGACACGATAATACAACGCCGTCTATTTTCATATACACGACACGAAAATAAGTGTCGTCTATATTATTCTTTTTTTTTTTTGAACAAAACCACTCTTTAAGTAAATAGGATTTTTTTTAAGGGAAAGTATAGGAATTTAAAATTATAATAAGGGGAAGTAAGAAATAGGAATTATAATAAGGGGAAGTAAATGAATAGAAATTTAAAAAACATAATCCCTATTTCCTATTCCCTTCCCTTCGTGTTCGCTGCACCCTTGCAGTCGTGACTGCCAACCCTAGCCGCCGCCATGCATCCCCTGGCGTAGGGTTTCTGGAGCGACGCGTGTGCGGTGTGACTGTCCATATTCACACTGCCCGTTCATCTTCGTCGCTGCCTCCCGAGGACTACGCGACTTCTTCTGAGGATAGGGCACGAAGGGTGTCTTTACACCGATATTCGGACGTTAAATACCATCGTACCCGGTGCTGCTGGCCTTCCGGTGTACTCCCGCGCCCAGGTGAAGCGACTCGCATCTGTTGTGACGTGTTGGGTGACTCACGTTGGTGATTTGAACTGTTGCTACCCTTGGCACTGCGGTTTGTCTAACTCTCACGGCCTCTCTTTGTGCTTGGGTTGTTCGACCCCCCGATTGCTGGCCTCTACATGATCTCCTCAAGTTCTACCTTTCGTCAATTCTGGACTGACCACCCATTATTGACGAACCTTGAGCCTCTGAGTTCTTTGTGTGTTGTGTTTCGTTCTCGGCCGTACTATCGCTGCGAGCATTGTCTGTCCTTGGGGACTGCTCTTGGCTTTCTCTATCAATCCCTCCACCTTTTTCTTTCTTTGTGATAATCTCTTTTGGAGGTGGTGTAAACGGTTGGAAGCACCTCTCCTTTCATCTGTTGTGAGCTAAGTTTCTTGTTCTTGTATCATACTTTCACGATTTTGATTGAGTATTTTGAACTGTATGTGGGTTGTATCGGTGTGGATATTGGTGTTGTTCCCTTACATTGAGCTACTCCTTTACCATGCTTGGATGTTGAGAACATCTTAGGGATTATTCAAGGTGTTGCTCCTGGAACTTGTATGCTTGTTTGTTTGGTCATTGTGTGATGATCCTAACCCACTGCTCCTAGTTCTTGTGTTGTGTGGACTACCCTTAGCCTACCCTTCTCTGGTTCTCAGCCCCGTAGCGTTTTCCTGTGGCTTTTGCACTTTGGATAATTCAATTTCCAATTTCAGCTTAATTATCTCTATCTGAGCTAGACCTTTTTTCGAACAAGTGGTGGGTGTTTTTCTATCTGCTTTCTCTTCACTTGTGTGCTACTTGGACTCGGTTTCTTTGGCTTGGAGCCCTGTCTTCTAATTGCAGGAGTGTAGAACGTGGCATCTTGACTGAATACAAGCTAAATTGCAGTAGGTGTAAGGTTTGCTGCTACTTGTTTTAGTGCTGCCCTGGTACTTGTTCTTTAGCATCCTTTTAATTGTGTTTTGAGCTATCTATTCCCTGGATTGTTCCTTCATGTTATAAGGCTTATTCTTCATCCTACCCTGCTGTTGTAAGCAGCGTTGGTGTGTTTCTCTGCTGAATTTGCCCCTTTGTAATCTACTTTCTCATTTTCAGGCTATTTTTTCGTTTTGGGTTCCTCATTTTGTCGAGCAGGTGGCGTGCGTGAGACTGCTGATTCTCCAGATAGGGGAGCTTCTTTCTCATGCTCTTAATTTAAATGTATTGACAAGCTTCCTGCAAGTATTGATATGCGTTGTTCAGTCCTGCTGTTCAATTTCATTGTTAATTGACATTTGGTTCTCTGCAGACGGCTAAGGCTTCCAAATGCATTGTGTGCTGCAGAGACTTGTGTAAGTTGTTGCTTCCCATGTCTTATTAATCAAATGAGCTTGAAGTGCATAAAATGGATTTGAATCTCTTTTTTTTTCTTTTATGTTCCAGGTATTTTTCTTATTGGCACGACTGCTAAATCTGTCCAGAAATTTCCTGTCTGGTTTATGAGTTGGAGAATTGAAGCCTGAAAGATCATATCCTATGCAAAAGATGCAGACCTCCCCTTCCTTGGCCTGTTCGATTTCGGATATAGCATTCGAGGTGGCTTGTGGTGACTGAGCCCTGTAGTGAATCTGAAGGCTGAAACTTACATACACATTTAAAAGAAATTTTATGCCACCAACATATGTTTGTTTTTTTGAATTATTTATTTTGTTTACTTATTGTAATTTGAGTTTTTGAATTTAATTGATATATAAGCATTATATTTGTTGCTCACTCTCAGAATGGTTTGGCATTTTGTGATAGTTAAAGAGGTATGAATAATCAGGCTTAACAGGAAAAAAAAATTGCAATAGACGGAAGAGACGACGCGAATAATTCCATCATCTATAAAACAATAGAAGACGTGAAAATTCGCGTCGTTTATATGTACACATATGATGCAAAAAACAGCGTCATCTATAACTTCTACACATAAACAAACGACGTGCAAAATTGCGTCGTGTGTATGCACATAGATGACACAAAATTCGCGTCGTCTATTACGTTATAGACGACGCAAATTCTGCGTCGTCTATGTACATATACACGACGCAATTTTTCGCGTCGTCTATTAGCGTCTCAGCATAGATGAAGTGTTAATACATGATGCAAAGTTTGGCAATAGACGACGCAAAACTCGCGTTGTCTATATTATTATTTGTTGTAGTGCAAGTCTACAGGCTCAAGAAGGCACTATATGGTCTGAAGCAGGCACCACGAGCTTGGTATGGAACGTTGTCTAAGTTTCTACTGAACAATGGATTTCAGAAAGGGAGGATAGATCAAACTCTCTTTCGCATCAAGGATGAAGATGGCATTCTACTAGTTCAAATATATGTGGACGACATAATCTTTGGATCAAAGAATCAAGATCTATGTGATAGATTCTCTGATCTCATGACTAGCCATTTCCAAATGAGCATGATGGGAAAGATGTCTTATTTTCTTGGACTACAAGTTCATCAATCCAAAGAAGGAATATTCATCCATCAGAAGAAGTATGCTCGTGACCTAATCGACAAATACTGTCCGGAGAAGACCAAGAGCTTGCGCATACCTATCAGCACAACTTGCATTGCTGCTCTTGAAAAAGAAGGAGATGATGTGAATCCTACTCTTTACAGAGGGATCATAGGTTCACTACTCTATCTCACCGCCAGCAGACCAGATATCTCGTATGCCGTGGGATTATGCGCTAGATATCAAGCCAAGCCGAAGAAGGTTCACTTCGACACTGCCAAGAGAATTGTTCGCTACTTGAAGTGCACAGAAGGATTAGGAATTTGGTATCCAAGAGAAGACAGTCTAGGTCTGAGTGGATATTCAGATTCTGATTTTGGAGGATGTAAGATTGACAGGAAAAGCACTAGTGGCACATGTCAATTTCTGGGACACAAGCTCATTAGCTGGTTCAGCAAAAAGCAGCACTCTGTTGCTATCTCCACCACTGAAGCAGAGTATGTAGCTGCTGCTAGTTGTTGCTCACAAATTCTATGGATAAAGCAACAATTACAAGATTATGGGATTTCTCCTGAATGTGTACCCATCTATTGTGACAACAATAGTGCCATGTGCATTACAAAGAATCCTGTTCATCACTCTCGGACCAAGCACATTGATATCCGTCATCATTTCATACGAGACCATCAAGAGAAGGGAGATATCGATGTTCGCTATATATGCACCAAAGATCAAATAGCAGACATATTTACAAAGCCCCTTCCAGAAATCAAATTTAAAGAGTTATGCTTGAAATTAGGATTAATGGAATTCGATGCTGACGTGGATGAATGAGTCCTAGCTCTCATTCTTTCTCTAAGGATATTCTTGAGAATTGGTTGATAACTATTATATTCTGATTGCTATGCCTTCGTTCTGTTAAAGATTTCTTGACATTACCACATATCAACAGTGTCATGAAATAGTTGAAAAGAAGGGATCTGGAATCAGCATATTCATTCAACAGAAAGATTACAGAGTTCAAAGGCTATCAGATACACGCAACTCTACATCATCATGTGCTATGAATCTAACAACATTTCTGTGGACACAAAAGGAAGGAGAGCTCAGAGCATTCTTCAACCACAGTTAGGGAAGTGAGCCCTCAAAGGATAAAAATCAAATCCCATCAAAGGGATACCTTCAGAAGCAAGACGAGGGAACGACTGCTCAAGCAACCAACTTAGCTGCATGGCAGTTGGCAGAGGAAATTGAGGAAAGAGATCGATACATCTCTTCACTTCATCGAAGAAGAATTCCGCCCAGTCAACGTTCTTCATCTCTGCATCAATGGCCATCATAGCCCTCCAAATCCTTGGGTTGAACACATAATTGTCAGCTGGAACGCCAAAGGTGACATTGCTAACAATGTCAAAAATGACTCTATACTCCTCCTTCAAATGCAGACATGATGGAGTTGGTGAAAAACCAAAGTCATCGGACTGCCTCCACTCATTCCAGTAGCCGAACTCTGGAGCAGTCAAATGGCGGAAGACATCCATGACGCGAGTAGGACCCCGAGGAAGGCCAAACTTTTGAGAGAATAGGGCCGGAGTCCAGCAAACCACTTCATCGTCGAAGCAACTCCAAATAGCATCATCATCTGTTTTACTCCTGAAGATAAAGCTTTGGAGAGCTCGTTTCTGATAGCATGCCAGCATCGTAGTCAAAAACTGGGTCAGGAAACTCTCATTAAGAGCTCCCATAACGAAGTTGGCAACGCGACAGTTGTTACCATATTCAAAATACAACCCTGATTCATGAAGAATCTGGTTGCGAGTGACTGGAAGATCACTTGGAGCAATGGTAATACGATGCATTTTGAAGCTAGTGAAGAAGGAAATGCTATGCAAAGAGAAGTGGAGAAGATGAAGTTACAGCATACAAGTGAGTCATTACTTATAGGAAGATCATGGCTCTATCCATAATGGGAACACTCTCCCAAAAATGTCATGTCAAATAAATTCAATATTCAGAAGAGCGAAAGTCGAGGAGTCTCGACAAAGGGGGAAACGCCACCTGTCTTGAGAAAGCTACTTACGGCAAGTCTACCAACCTGAGTATTTTGGCGTTCTCTTCCACGAATGCTTAAAGAAGACACCAAAGGATATCCCAAATCCTTTGATTTAGACAGAAATCTGTCGTCTTAAATGACAGCACTTGATAGTGGCTCACAGCAGACACAGGAAGGCTGCTACAGACACTCAAGTCACTCAAAAGATAGCTTGCTGGGACTATAACGCAAGCATATCAGAAACAGAGTAGAAGAAAAGATATTATCTCTATTTCTTGGATTTCTTTGAAGACATTATTACTTATTCTGGAAGATGATTATATCTGCTGAAGATTATAGTTCTCTGCTAAAATTGAAAATGCCGAGCAAAATGGTGATAGACAACAAAACATAGTTGTGAAATCTTCTTATATCTTTTCGTTCATCGACAAAATGTCATTACAAAAGAAAAGAGGAATGTTGGTCCCGGATTATCAGGGTATAACTTGGCAGCGGAAAATGTGGTTAATCGTTTCTTGCACTCTGCTGGTTACTCAGCTGACTGGGACCTTGTCAGCTGGTAAGTCAACTTGCACTCTGCGTACTCAGCTGACTGGCGACTGGCTGGTCAGCTGGTAGCTCAAGACTTAGAATGTTTTTAGCCTTGTTTGCACAGTTATATCAGTTTTCAGATATACACCAGCACTTGGGTGCTGGGTTTTAAATCAGTATGAAATGCAGAAAGCTGATAAATGACAAAGGATTTATAGTGGTTCGATCAACTGATCTACGTCCACTCTCCAGTCGTAGCACTGGAAATTCACTATAGAGTAATCGGGTACAAGCGTCCTACGATCTATCTCTAGCTGGTGAATGCCTCGTCCACCAGTTCACTAGATCAACCGCTCCCGGCCTTGTCCTTCTTCAACTCTGATCAGCTGGTGGAGTGCGAGCACGTCACTTCAACCTCCACAGCTTCACTGGGTGTTTAGTTCTCCCAAGAACGTATCTTCTCAATACAGCAAAAGCCCGTAATAACTCAAGTGCTGGCTGGCACAAGAGCTGCTGTGAACTTCCTCGGAAGAGAAAGAACACCAAAGAGATCAATAACTTACAAGCTAGAAGCTTGAAGTCTCGTGTTTGATAAATCAACACACGGATAGCCTTTAGAAAGGCCTCGAAAGAGTTCTGCTTCTACTTGCTTGAGCGTAATAAATTTTCAGTCTTTCGGTAGGTGAAGAGTATTGAATGTCAGGAAGCAAGCGTCTTAAATGTTGGTAGTTCCAACCTATTTATAGACGCGGGATCCCATTCAAATCTTCTAGCCGTTTGGACACATCCGGAAAAGGTCTCTGTCCTCGCATGTCCTTCAGACGGCGGCAGGTAGGAATTTCCGGAAAGCGCCATGCTTTTGTCCACTTTATCTGACATTGATCTCTTTATGTCAGAACGGCACTATTCGTTAGTACGAGGAATCGAAACTGGTGTCTTGAACTGATAGACTTTAAGGTATCCTCCTTAAAGTCATACTCTGTCAGTTAATTCCTCGACGAATCTTCTTTTTGTCTCTAAGACTCTGGGAGAGAGAATCTGGAATTCTGCTGGTAACATCCGACTGGTAGACCATTCTGGTGATCTTGTGTTGGCAGTCTCTGCTGGTGACTTGCGCTGGCACAATCTAAGTCTACCAATATGTCTGATGTTAACTCTTGGAATCTCCCATGACTGATGGCTTCACCGCCGGTGAACAGTGTCAGTGAGAACACGTATTCTGCTGGTAGGATTTGTCAGCCGCCTGCTGGTGAAATCCTTCCAACTGGTGAACAGTAACCAGTCATTAGCTCTTCTCATGCTGGTGAACAGTGTCAGCACGAGACTTTGTCAGCCGCCTTCGGATGAGACTTTTCCAACTGGTGAACAGTACCAGTGGTTAGTACATCTCATGCTGATGAACAGTGTCAGCATGAGTCTTGGTCAGCTGCGACTTACAACTCAAAAGACCTAAACAGGACTTTACATTTGAGACTAGAGCTATTCTAGAGACAAACTGACGCTGGTAGGACTTAGGATTTGATCCACCAAAACACCAAAACACCAAAACTAGAATCTAAACAAGTAGCTACTGGGGAAAGGAAACTTAGCCAAATTTCCCAACAATTTCCCCCTTTTTGGTGCGATCAAAGCCTAACCAGCGAGCACTCAGCTGATGAGGAAAGTTACAAAGTATTTCAGGGTTTTACAAAATAAACCTATCAAATCTAAACCCATGAAACCACTTCCTCACATCAGCTCTAACTAAAATCTTCCCCCTCAAACTAAGAGGGATATTGCTCGTTTAAAATATGAAAATTGAGATCAGAGCAAAAAGATTTAAAGTGTGTGATACGAGTGCTGGTGCTGATTACACTGGAAGTGTAAGTTCAGCTGGTAAGTAAATACTTAGACAATTTGTTGGACAATGAGGAATTGTCATCAACATGTCAGTAATCAATCCATTAATGATGTAGCATTACATGTACAGGAAGGATAACTGACTAATCTAGCTGATAAGCATTTACTTACAACAAAATGAAGAAGCTAGACTATGGCTGAGAAGATGATCCTGGTGATTGAGTTCTGCTTGTGAGCGACCTCAGGATCTCAGTGAGCGCTGCCATATCTTGTCTGCTCTTCTCCCTTTCCTCAGCAGCAATCCTCCTCTCCTCTTCAGCAAGACGAGCTCTCTCAGCTTCAGCACGTGCTCGCGCACTTTCCCCCTCTTGGATCCGCGCCAAAAAGGAGGACACTCCAGCGGTGACTGACTCCATCTGTTGAGTCATCTCGGTTCGGAAGCTGGCGAAGCGCTGGTCCATCCTGGCATCAATGATTGCAAGAAGCTGCGCAGGGGGATGGATCTCGGAGATTGGCTGCGCTGATTCTTCAATGGAAGAGGAAGGTACATCAGTTGCGGAAGGAGCCGCTGCTGGTTCAGATGCAGCTGATATCTCCATCGGGGCTGGCTCCTCCGCTGGCACTGCAGCTGCTGCTGGTTGCTCTGCTGCGGACTCCTCTACTTGTACTTCTTCAGCTGGCTCCTCAGCTGATTCCACCACTGGCACTGCGGCTGGATTTCAGAAACAACTGTGGGGGCTGTGAATTCCACCACTTGCCAGTCCATAGAATCAGGGACGAGATCGCCCGAGACAATAGGAACAGGAGGGACGGCAAGGGTCAGCCACGAACCACGAGAGGGATCCTCCTCTACAAAGTGGTCTACCATCAGAGCGCAGGCAGCCATGTCGAACAATTTAGCATGGTAGGGAGGGATCCTCGGGAGGGTAACCAGCACTTTGAGGCGTCGGAGCGCGTACGTCAGCTGGTACCCCCGACTGGTGACTCGGAACTGGAGGAAAGGTAACTTGACCTTTTTCAGTGGCGGGAGGCCGGAGCTTCCAGTCAGCTGCCTATACTCAGCAATTTTCAGCAAGCGGCGCTTGATCCTCCTTGTAGACAGCTGCTGGGGGCATTCAGGATCAGTGCCCATGAAAGCATTAGCCCACTCCTCCTCCGCTCTCCAGTAGCCAAGACCCAGCCTGGCATAGAGAACCGCCCGCTTCTCCACAGTCAGCAGGCGCTGGCATCGATCAAAAATCCGCCACCTCCGGAACTCCAGACATAGGTCCGGATCCACCCTCCAGAGCCTTCGGTAGCTGGATATCATTTCGTCATTGACGGCATTCTCCACCTCCGTCGTGATGTTCTCTGCATACTCATAGAGGGTGGAATTGTAGTATTCCACTGGCTGCAGGGGCAGGCACCAGTCAGAAATTCTGGAGGCATATACCGACTGGTGGGGGAGTCCGCTGAAGGGGATGATGTTGAATGCAGATGGCTCTGGCACTCTTGAATTATAAAATGCCATCTCCCCGCGCTGCTCCCACCGGTGCACCCCTGTCACTTGAGCCTGGAAGGTATCCTCATCAACCAGTTGATGCTCTTGGATGCAGAGCATATAAGGTCGCCTTTCAGTTCGTGC
>JAPKLW010000900.1:62986-105504 GCA_026898455.1 Plectranthus barbatus | reverse complement strand
CCCTTTCCTCAGCAGCAATCCTCCTCTCCTCTTCAGCAAGACGAGCTCTCTCAGCTTCAGCACGTGCTCGCGCACTTTCCCCCTCTTGGATCCGCGCCAAAAAGGAGGACACTCCAGCGGTGACTGACTCCATCTGTTGAGTCATCTCGGTTCGGAAGCTGGCGAAGCGCTGGTCCATCCTGGCATCAATGATTGCAAGAAGCTGCGCAGGGGGATGGATCTCGGAGATTGGCTGCGCTGATTCTTCAATGGAAGAGGAAGGTACATCAGTTGCGGAAGGAGCCGCTGCTGGTTCAGATGCAGCTGATATCTCCATCGGGGCTGGCTCCTCCGCTGGCACTGCAGCTGCTGCTGGTTGCTCTGCTGCGGACTCCTCTACTTGTACTTCTTCAGCTGGCTCCTCAGCTGATTCCACCACTGGCACTGCGGCTGGATTTCAGAAACAACTGTGGGGGCTGTGAATTCCACCACTTGCCAGTCCATAGAATCAGGGACGAGATCGCCCGAGACAATAGGAACAGGAGGGACGGCAAGGGTCAGCCACGAACCACGAGAGGGATCCTCCTCTACAAAGTGGTCTACCATCAGAGCGCAGGCAGCCATGTCGAACAATTTAGCATGGTAGGGAGGGATCCTCGGGAGGGTAACCAGCACTTTGAGGCGTCGGAGCGCGTACGTCAGCTGGTACCCCCGACTGGTGACTCGGAACTGGAGGAAAGGTAACTTGACCTTTTTCAGTGGCGGGAGGCCGGAGCTTCCAGTCAGCTGCCTATACTCAGCAATTTTCAGCAAGCGGCGCTTGATCCTCCTTGTAGACAGCTGCTGGGGGCATTCAGGATCAGTGCCCATGAAAGCATTAGCCCACTCCTCCTCCGCTCTCCAGTAGCCAAGACCCAGCCTGGCATAGAGAACCGCCCGCTTCTCCACAGTCAGCAGGCGCTGGCATCGATCAAAAATCCGCCACCTCCGGAACTCCAGACATAGGTCCGGATCCACCCTCCAGAGCCTTCGGTAGCTGGATATCATTTCGTCATTGACGGCATTCTCCACCTCCGTCGTGATGTTCTCTGCATACTCATAGAGGGTGGAATTGTAGTATTCCACTGGCTGCAGGGGCAGGCACCAGTCAGAAATTCTGGAGGCATATACCGACTGGTGGGGGAGTCCGCTGAAGGGGATGATGTTGAATGCAGATGGCTCTGGCACTCTTGAATTATAAAATGCCATCTCCCCGCGCTGCTCCCACCGGTGCACCCCTGTCACTTGAGCCTGGAAGGTATCCTCATCAACCAGTTGATGCTCTTGGATGCAGAGCATATAAGGTCGCCTTTCAGTTCGTGCACGCCTAGCTGGTGGTGTAGAGGATGCTGCTGGTCGCCCGGAAGTTGATGTCGAGGCATCTGTAGATCGGGGGCGACTGGCAGGGCGACGAGCCTTATCATCAATGTCTGGGAACAGATCCCTTGGCTCCATCCTCTGCACCATGGAGTAATGTACCACCTCCTCAGCTGGCTCCTGCTCTGGCTCCTCAGCCCTTGGCTCCTCTGCATCCTCGGATTCAGAACTGACATCCGAGAAGCTCGCCAGTTTTACCGGGGTGGTCGCCCACACTTCTTCTCCTCCACTGGCACCCCCTTGCGCGGCCAGTGGGTCTTCTTCACCTCCACCACCCCCTTGCGCGGGTGGAGGGACTTCAGCAACTTCCTCCTCCTGGTACTCATCCACAAGGGATAGTACATCCTCGTCAGCGCCCATCACCAGCAGGCGAGTAAAGGATTCATCAGATAAGATCTCGCCTGGAGCTGGTGCTGGTGGCCTTGCACTTGTAGTTGGGGCAACTTCCCATTTGCCCTTAGCCACCTGGTGCACCTGCTCCGCCAGTTGCGCTTGACGTCTGGCCTCATGCTCAGCCTGCACCTTTGCATAGGCTTCATCGCGGGCTGCCAGCTCAGCCTCTCTTTTACGCTGGTCGGCCAAGGCCTTCAGCCGTGCCTGGGCCTGCTTCTTCCTTACTATGGAGGCTTGCTGCTCCTTCTTTGCTTGCTCGACCAGCTTCTGAGCTCTGGTCTGAACCCTTTTTCGCTTACGGGTCATCCTCTCCAGCGTCTCTTCCTCAGTCAGTCCCAGAATGGACTTCTTGACTGGGATGGAGATCTTCCCAGACTCAGGGTCATATGCAACAGCTGATGGTGGCTGCTGGTGCTGGGAAGTCTTAGGCTTCTTGTGGGATGGCTTCTTGGTGACTGGTACCAGTTGTACATCCCGTGGGTGGATACCAGTCGCCTCAGCCACCGCGCCTTCCATGGTTTCGAAGAGAGACTCCGTCTCTAGCTTCCTCTTCAACTGAGCCCTGGCCTCATCAGTCAGTGGGAGAGCCACAGCTGGCACTTTCTCCCCTAGGTCTTCTGAGTCCTCCTCAGAAACGACCTCAGCAGGGTCCACTGCTGACTTCCCTTTCAGCCTTCGTGGCTTCTTGTAATCTGGGTGAGGCAGCTTCACCTTCGTGGCTGGTATGAAGTCGGAACCAACCAGCTGTTCCCCCTGATCCACGCCATCACCCAACTCCATCTCCAGGATGTGGCTGATCCTCAGCCCGAAGGATACGGCGTGAGCAAACCGGCCTTCAGTCGGAACAGAGATGTTCCTGTCTACATTCTCTAGCAACCTGCCAAAGAAAAATTCGGCCCAGTTGCCCTGAACTCCATCCACCAGGGCACACATCACCGAGAACTTGCGCAAGCTAAGCTCGGCGTAGGAGCCGACTTCGCATTATAGCATACGAACCACAATATCGCACACCATTTGCCAGTATTCCTCCATTTCTGACTTCCTCATGCCAGTCCGGAAGACGGTGACCTCTGGCTTCTTCCACTGCACCCACCGCCTCCTGAATTCCACCGTATCATCCTGATGATACGTGGCCACTTCCTCTCCTTCATTCCTCAGACCGAAGAGATTGGCGAGGTATTCGGCGGTGACGGTGATCAGGTGGCCGAACACCGATGTAGTGAACTACTTCCTGTCGTCAGCAATCACGGCCCGAGCGTAGAACTCGGCTACCATGTGTGGATGAAAAGTTTGGGGTGTCGCCGTCAGGTACTGTCGGAGCTCTTCTCGGTCAATCATCTCCATCAGCTCCTCCCCGAAATTTTTCTCAGCCAGTTTCGCATTCAAAATTCTCTTTCTGGACCTGAGCAGCCCTAATCTGCGCGTTAGAGAGCTGTTGCCTGGTCGCCGGCCTGTTCAACTGAACCAGTCGGGCGAACGGATGTGTGTAATCGATATCTTCGATCTTCACTATGCCAGTATACGTAGGCATATGAGCTTCAGCAACTGGTAAGTCTGGTGAACCAGACGAGGATGATGTAGATGGAGGGTTATCAGCTGTAGGTCGAGAAGATGATGCCATGACTTCAGAAAGATTCAAGTTTCAGAAAATCTCAAGGGAAGATGAGAGAATTTTGAAAGTAGGGTTCTGAAAGTAGGGAAACATAAAGGTTAACCCGAAGGAAGTGATCGGGTATTTATACTCGGCCATGCAGGATCAGACGTCCAGAATCAACGCTCAGCAAGCGAGGATCGACGGTCATCAGCAGGCCCGGTTCCCTGTGCGACGTGCGCGGTCGTGCTGACGTGGGCTACGCCGTGGAGCTGACGTGGCATGCAGCTATTGGTGTCAACCAAGCGTCGGACTGCGCACACTGTGCACATTAAATGTGGCATTAAATGCCGCATTAAATTCTGAGAGATGTACACGCTAGTCGGATTTGAACAATCCCGCCTTTTCTGCGACAGCTGGCATGACTGGTCATCAGTAGCATATACCAGTCGCATACTTCCCCCTAACTGGTTGGCTTCTTTATCAGTTGGCAACTGATACTTACGACTGGCACTCGAGAGCTGGGACTCAATTTCATCAGTCGTAGGAAATTCGCCAGTTGTCTGCTGACAACTTGAAAGATGGAAAATTGAGAGCTGAGACTCAATTTAATCCGCATAATCTTCTCTTCAAGAAATCCACTCTTCATCATCGCTTGAAATTGGGAGCTGGGACCCAATTTCGCTTCAACTGATGGTTTGTGTTGGCTACTTCAGAATGAGAGCTGGGACTCATTTCCTAGACATTTGAGAGATAAGTTCCGCCAGTAGGAGCCATCAGTGAGGTTGAGATACCACTTAAATACAAACAACTAAGAGCTTGGACTTAGTCGTAATCAGCGTCCTTCAGAAGATCAAGAACAGAATGAGAGCTGGGACTCATTCTTCCTCATCATTGGGGCTCACATCAATCTCCATAAGACCGAGTTTGATGCACAACTCCTTGAATCTTGCTTCTGGAAGGGGTTTAGTGAAGATGTCAGCCAGTTGATCTTCAGTTCTGATGTAGTCCACGCTGACATCCTTCTTCTCGACATGATCACGTATGAAGTGATGTCGAATATCTATGTGCTTGGTTCTGGAATGATGAACCGGATTCTTCGTGATGCACATAGCACTGTTGTTGTCGCAATAGATGGGAACACAGCCAGTGTCCACTTCATAATCCTCCAGTTGTTGCTTGATCCAGATAACTTGAGCACAGCAACTGGCAGCGGCAACATACTCAGCCTCAGTGGTAGAAGTAGCAACTGAGTGCTGCTTCTTGCTAAACCAGCTGATTAGCTTGTGTCCTAGAAACTGACACGTACCACTGGTACTCTTTCGGTCAATACGGCATCCAGCGAAGTCTGAATCTGAATATCCAATGAGTGTAAGCTCATCATTTCTGGGATACCATATTCCAAGAGATTCAGTCCCCTTCAGATATTTCACTATCCTCTTTGCAGCTTCCATGTGTGACCTTTTCGGATTGGCTTGAAATCTGGCACACACTCCGACTGAGTACGAAATGTCGGGTCTGCTGGCTGTAAGATAGAGAAGTGATCCAATGATTACTCGGTAGATGGTAGGATCAACTGATTCACCTTGCTCATCAAGAAATATTTGACAACTGGTGCTCATAGGTATTCTGAGGGACTTAGTTTTCTCTGGGCAATACTTCTGAATTAGCTCCTTCGTATACTTCCGCTGGCTGATAAAAATTCCATCAGCTGACTGCTGGACCTGGTGTCCGAGAAAGTATGTTAACTTGCCCATCATACTCATCTGAAATGATGTCTGCATCAGTTGAGAAAACTTCTCGCAGAGAGTTATATTCCTTGATCCGAATATGATGTCATCTACATAGATCTGCACCATTAGCATGTCACCACCATCCTTGAGAAGAAAGAGAGTCCTATCAATCTTCCCTTTCCGAAATCCATTGCTGGTGAGGAATTGTGACAGCGTTTCGTACCAAGCCCTAGGCGCCTGTTTCAATCCATACAGGGCCTTTCTCAGCTTGTACACCTTGGTGCCAATTTCAAAGCCTGGAGGTTGCTCGACATATACCTCCTCTTTTAGCTCGCCATTCAGGAAGGCGCTCTTCACGTCCATCTGGAACACCGTGAAGCCGTGATACGCTGCATAAGCAAGGAACAGCCGTATCGCCTCCATTCTTGCAACTGGTGCAAAGGTCTCATCAAAGTCGATGCCTTCACACTGCCTGTAACCTTTGGCGACTAAACGAGCTTTGTTTTTGACCACGGTGCCATTCTCATCTCGCTTATTCTTGAAAACCCACTTGGTGCCAATCACTGACTGATGTGATGGTCTCTCCACCACGTCCCAAACATTGTTGCGAGTGAATTCAGCAAGCTCTTCTTGCATGGCATTAATCCAATTGGCAGATTCGAGCGCCACTCCTATGGAAGTAGGTTCCATTTGAGAGATAAAACAACTCAAGAGCGCACTGCCGTGTCGAGTTTTAACTGAAACTTCTGGATCACCGAGAATAGCATCAGATGGGTGATCCCTCAGCCATTTGGGAGGACCAGTGACTGCTGGTGCCGGCTGTGAAATAGGTTCATCTGTCCCGACGACTGGTGCTTCCACATTTTCACCAGTCGGAGCTGGAACTGCAACTGGCGGTTGACCTTCGCCAGTTGGAACTGGATTTGCAACTGGTGGTTGACCTTCGCCAGTTGGAACTTCTTCATCAGCTCCACTATCTGACTGGCTTCTTGAACCTTCACCAACGTTGTCAGTATCAGCTGGTACCTCCATTCCAGCTGGTTCATCGTTGTCTTCTGGCTCAAAGATTCCAGTCAGAATTCCCCCTTGATTTTTGCTAGTTCCACTCAGGGAGATTGAGTGTAAGGTCTCAGCAAGGTCATTTGCATCACCGACCCTCCCGGTTTGCTGATGGGCAACCGAGGGAACTGGTTGTGAAGATGATCCAGTCATAGGTCTAGTCGAACCAGTTGGTTGAGCATCGGAAGAATTCCTGCCCAACTGGTCGCTGACATCCTCGACCTCAGGAACATCTTCAGCCAGTTGGCGTAAGGTCCTGCGCACTAAAGTAGCTTCATCAAAAACAACATTGCATGTTATTTCCACAAGCTGGGTAGTCTTGTTAAATACTCTATAGCCCTTGTGAGAGGGATGTCCATATCCGACAAACACACCCTCATCAGCCTTAGGCGAGAAAGCATTTAACTTCGACTTCCCATTATTATGGATATAACATGGTGAACAGAATGCACGAAGATGAGCTATAGAAGGCTTACGACCAAAATACACTTCGTAGGGAGTTTTCTGGAGTCTGTCGTTGATCCCGCTTCTATTCTGAGTGTAGCAGGCAGTCACCAACGCTTCTCCCCAGAAACTCTGTCCCAAGCCGGACTCTGCCAGCATGGACCGGACCGCTTCTTTCAGCGTCCTGTTCCTACGTTCTGCCAGTCCATTTTGCTGCGGTTGCCTTGGAGTAGATCTCTCATGCTTGATCCCGGCCTCCGCGCAAAAATCCATCAGCAGACTGTTGCAGAATTCAGTCCCATTGTCTGATCGAATTCGCTTCACCACAGCTTCTCTCTGTTTCTGAGCTTGGATGATCAACTCTGGAAGAATGATCTTCACCTCATCCTTGGTTCTGAGAAGCTTTACCCATGTATAGCGCGAGTAGTCATCGACTACCACCAGCGAATATCGTCTTCCTCCAATGGTTTGCGGTGCTACTGGTCCAAACAGGTCCATGTGCAACAACTCGAGTACCTGATTGGTACTGGGGCAGACTGGCGACTGGTTCTTGAAGGACTTCCTAGTTTGTTTGCCTTGCTGGCAAGCTTTGCAAATTCCTTCCTTCTTGAACCCGCCCTTGGGAAGACCATCTACAAGATCATGCTTGGTTAGATAATTAATAGTTTTGAAATTTAGATGACTTAACCTTTTGTGCCACAGCCAGTTAGTTTCCATGGAACTGGTGGCTACAAAGCATGTATCAGTCTTCCCGCTTTGCCAGTCAACAACATAGAGACCTCCTTTTCTGACACCTTTCAGCTTGGTCTCGCCAGACTCTTCATTCTTGATCTGGCACCCTGATTTGTCAAACACAATGGTATAACCATTGTCGCACAGCTGACTGATGCTCAGGAGGTTGTGCTTCAGATTGGTGACAAGGGATACATTCACAATTCTGACATCATCCTTCTCGATGCAGCCCTTGCTAATAACTCTGCCCTTGGAGTTATCACCAAAAATAACTGGAGGTCCTCTGACCTTGGTGAGCTCAGAAAATAGGAACTCCTCACCAGTCATATGAGCCGAGCAACCACTATCTATGATCCACTCGCTCGATCTCTGAAGCTGTGTTGCATGATCCTGTTCCTGCAAGAAAATGAAATTATTTAGGTCCCCGATCATCAGCGGGTCCTGCAGGGTTAGATCTCTGGATCATTCCTTTTGGAATCCAGACTTGAGTAATCTTCAGCTCGGTGTTACCCTTGCTGACATCACTTGTGGCCTTTCCCTTCCTTTTAAAATAATGCATGGATTTGTTTTTGGAAGGTGTGGTTGTGTGTGCGGTTCCTCTGGAAGTATTCTTCCTCTGATGGTGTCGGAAATTTCTTTCCGACCGCTTGTGTTGCCTTGGTGGTCTCTGGAATTGTGGACCACGATGAATAGCCTTCCCAGCCCTTGAGAAAAGGTTTTGATTGGGCTCAGGCCTCCGATAGGTGTTCCTCCTATCGGGAAATATCCTTTTCTCAGTATTCCGCTGAGATTTGGATCCCTTGTAAGCATGCTGGCAACTGGCATACTTGTAAGGTTGGGCGTGGAATCTCTGGACAGCTGGTGCTGGCTGTCAGATTCCACTGGCAGCTGACGCTGACTTCCTTGCCTTAGAATATTTCGGCTTAGTCTGCGTCTTCGAGTATGCTGGCGTCCTGTCAGCAGAGGATCTTGCCAGTTGAGGATTTTGTCTTGATGACTCACCTATGTATCTGGGCTTATGGTTCCTATGCTGATCAGCCACATGGGACTGACTGGCATTACCAGCTGGTGCTGATGCATTTGCCAGTTTTCCCTTACCCTTACCAGTACTGATTTGTTCGGGCTGATTTATGCTCAAATCTTTTGTAAATCCCAACCCGGACTTATCAGAAGGCTTTCTCCAATGACTTAGAGCTGCTTCCAAGTCTTTTGAGCCTTTGTTTAGAAAATTTATTCTATTTTCTTGCTCCAGAACGAGATTGTGAAAATTATCTCGCTCAGTTTTTGTAATTTGAAAATTTTGGAGCAACTCAAAGTGAGTCTTTTTCAAAGTGGCTAGCTCTTCACTGACTGACCTCGATTTTTCAATCTCCTTGGTCAAAATAGAAACTTTATCTTTCAGCGAAGCATTTTCGCCAGCCAAGACATTCTTTATTTCATAAAATTTTAAAAATTCTTTTTGAAGAATGTCTATTGTGACGGCTTCTGAGTCGGAGCAACGCGACTCAGAATCGTCTAAACTGATAGAAGGCATGATATGCATTGGGGAAGCTGACGATTGTACCTGATCATCAGCTGCAAGTGCCTCTTCACTGTCAACACTTCCTTCAGCTGACTCTTCTCCGAAGGCTGCCATGAGTGCCAGTAGAGCTTCCTCTTCTGACTCCTCGTCTGACGCATACTCCCCATCATCATGGTCGGGTATGTCAGGCACTTCAGTCCTGGTCAGCATAGCCTTGGCAACGGCCTTGGAGGCGCGCTCTTCAAAGAGCTTCTTTAGCCTTTCCCGCTCATTTTTGTCCACCTGTGGACATTCAAACTTTAAATGATCAGGGGATTGGCACTGGTAGCAAGCACGAGGAGCTCTCTTGATGAATTTTCCGTCAGTTGAGCTCAGAGATACTCCCTGCTTTGACTTGGCTTTCTCCAGAAGGACAGCCAGTCGTTTCATCTGCTGCTCAAGGTCAGCGATAGAGCCCTCGCTGTCTTTTGAGTTAGATCCCGATGTAGCTGGGATCTCTTTCTGCTGGTTGTACTGGGCAGCAGGTCTGTCAGCATGGAAGGGCTTCTTGTGCTTCCATTTGAAGTCCTTCTTGACGAAGTAAGCTTCGTCTTGAGCTTTGATGCTGGGGGATCCCATGTTCCTGATGGCCTCAATCTTGTTCACCATCTGGATATCCCACTCGTGTGCCTGCAACTGAGCAAATAACTCCTTGGGAGTCATCTGGGATAAGTCCTTCTCCTTGAGAGCTGTCGTCTTCACGAACCAGTCCTCCTTGGGCATCTTGGACAGGATCTTGGCATTAAGATCTTCATTTGAGTACTTCCTGTCCAGGGACTTTAGCTCGCTGACGATGGCGTTGAATATCGCCTCCATCTCCTTGATGGTTTCTCCAGGCAGCATCTGGAAGGACTCATACTTGTCCACCGCAACCTGCAATTTGTTGCGTTTCATCTGATCAGTTTCTTGAAATAGACTATCAAGATAATCCCATACTCCCTTGGCATTGTCAAACTGGAGGGCTTCCTCCATCAGCGACTCTGGAAGAGAAGCCAGGATCAACTCGTGAGCAATGGAATCCAACTGATTCCGCTTCCTGTCCTCGGCGTTCCATTCGCTTTGAGGCTTTGGGATCACAGCAGCTGGACGATCTCCTAGCTGGTGCTGTATCATGGTGATCTCGATTGGTCCTGTCTCTAGCACATCTTTCATCTCTGGATGGATGCTCTTTAGAGAAATGAGCGACCTCTTTCGCCATGTATCATGCTTCACTGTCTTGTAGTCGAGTAGCTTCGGGTTATTCATCTTGATTTACCTGAGCTAATCAAACAGACAAACAAAGGAGTGCAAGGAAATGCGGATCACGGTCCTAAGCGACTCAGATACGAACGGTCTATAAGAACCGTCCGCTCTGATACCACTTGTTGGTCCCGGATTATCAGGGTATAACTTGGCAGCAGAAAATGTGGTTAATCGTTTCTTGCACTCTGCTGGTTACTCAGCTGACTGGGACCTTGTCAGCTGGTAAGTCAACTTGCACTCTGCGTACTCAGCTGACTGGCGACTGGCTGGTCAGCTGGTAGCTCAAGACTTAGAATGTTTTTAGCCTTGTTTGCACAGTTATATCAGTTTTCAGATATACACCAGCACTTGGGTGCTGGGTTTTAAATCAGTATGAAATGCAGAAAGCTGATAAATGACAAAGGATTTATAGTGGTTCGATCAATTGATCTACGTCCACTCTCCAGTCGTAGCACTGGAAATTCACTATAGAGTAATCGGGTACAAGCGTCCTACGATCTATCTCTAGCTGGTGAATGCCTCGTCCACCAGTTCACTAGATCAACCGCTCCCGGCCTTGTCCTTCTTCAACTCTGATCAGCTGGTGGAGTGCGAGCACGTCACTTCAACCTCCACAACTTCACTGGGTGTTTAGTTCTCCCAAGAACGTATCTTCTCAATACGGCAAAAGCCCGTAATAACTCAAGTGCTGGCTGGCACAAGAGCTGCTGTGAACTTCCTCGGAAGAGAAAGAACACCAAAGAGATCAATAACTTACAAGCTAGAAGCTTGAAGTCTCGTGTTTGATAAATCAACACACGGATAGCCTTTAGAAAGGCCTCGAAAGAGTTCTGCTTCTACTTGCTTGAGCGTAATAAATTTTCAGTCTTTCGGTAGGTGAAGAGTATTGAATGTCAGGAAGCAAGCGTCTTAAATGTTGGTAGTTCCGACCTATTTATAGACGCGGGATCCCATTCAAATCTTCTAGCCGTTTGGACACATCCGGAAAAGGTCTCTGTCCTCGCATGTCCTTCAGACGGCGGCAGGTAGGAATTTCTGGAAAGCGCCATGCTTTTGTCCACTTTATCTGACATTGATCTCTTTATGTCAGAACGGCACTATTCGTTAGTACGAGGAATCGAAACTGGTGTCTTGAACTGATAGACTTTAAGGTATCCTCCTTAAAGTCATACTCTGTCAGTTAATTCCTCGACGAATCTTCTTTTTGTCTCTAAGACTCTGGGAGAGAGAATCTGGAATTCTGCTGGTAACATCCGACTGGTAGACCATTCTGGTGATCTTGTGTTGGCAGTCTCTGCTGGTGACTTGCGCTGGCACAATCTAAGTCTACCAATATGTCTGATGTTAACTCTTGGAATCTCCCATGACTGGTGGCTTCACCGCCGGTGAACAGTGTCAGTGAGAACACGTATTCTGCTGGTAGGATTTGTCAGCCGCCTGCTGGTGAAATCCTTCCAACTGGTGAACAGTAACCAGTCATTAGCTCTTCTCATGCTGGTGAACAGTGTCAGCACGAGACTTTGTCAGCCGCCTTCGGATGAGACTTTTCCAACTGGTGAACAGTACCAGTGGTTAGTACATCTCATGCTGATGAACAGTGTCAGCATGAGTCTTGGTCAGCTGCGACTTACAACTCAAAAGACCTAAACAGGACTTTACATTTGAGACTAGAGCTATTCTAGAGACAAACTGACGCTGGTAGGACTTAGGATTTGATCCACCAAAACACCAAAACTAGAATCTAAACAAGTAGCTACTGGGGAAAGGAAACTTAGCCAAATTTCCCATCAAGGAAGATTACAAACAAAAAGATCGCTATTCTAGGAGGAAGAAGGCCTGAACGGGAAGAAGTCCGCGTTTACAAGATTCGTTGGTCCTTCTGCTATCTGAGGGAAGCTCTGCTCTAGCAACCAACTAAGTTGCATTCCATTGAGTAGAGGTATGGCTGGATAATATTCGACGCAGTCTCGGACGCTATTGTAGATGTATTTCGCCCAGTCTATCTCGGCTCCATCGTTAATAGACATCATGAGCTGCCATGTTTCCTTTGAGAAGAACGTGTCGTCACAGTTCTCTCCCATCAACATATTATTTGCCACACGGAAGAGCACCCAATAAGGAGTGCGCAGATCATACGCAGAGACAGAAAGAGAAAATTCGGACGACGGAGTTCGTCTCCATTTCTACCACGCCGACCACTCAGGGGCAATATCCGTCACACGGTAATCAAAGACAGACCCAGGACCTCTGGGAAGGCTGAATCGACGAGAAAAGACATCCGGTGACCAGTAAATGAGTTTGCCGCGGAAGAAACCGTAAATACCATCTCCCTCCACAGAGCAGTCTTCGATGAATTCTCGAAGAATATCTCCTTAGAAACGTCTGGGAGTAGCAGTAACAAATTGAGTCAATCCACTGCGATTTAACTTTGACATGACTGTCTCTACCACTCTCGGATTGTTATCATACAGAGAGTTCAAACCAGCCTCATGAAGGATCTGGTTTCGGCGCAATTCAAGAGATTGACCTGGTGAATCCATTTTTTAAAGATTGTATTTTGGCAAAAGAGTTGTTGTGACAACAAGGATACTCACAATCAGGGTATTTATAAAGGGAAAATCTTAACCCTTCTCGTCAGAATTGATCAGAATCAAATCACCAGAGTTATTAATCATCTGTCACTCGTCGAATAGGCAGACGCCACGACAGATCGGTCAAAATGATTCTTGGAATACACAATCGACGCTTGGAGAAATATACTCTGAAAATCGCCGTTTCATTTGCTAGAGTTGAAGTCTCTGCTAGAGACAAGGCCTCTGCTAGCAAATGAGATCTTTGGTAGAGTTGAAGTCTCTGCTAGAGACAAGGCCTCTGCTAACGAATGAAATCTTTGCTAGAGTTGAAGTCTCTGCTAGAGACAAGGCCTCTGCTAACGAATGAAATCTCTGCTAGAGCTGAAGTCTCTGCTAGAGACAAGGTCTCTACTAGCGAATGTAATCTTTGCTAGCGTTGAAATTTCTGCTAGAGACAAAGTCTTTGCTATAAAATTAGATCTCTGCTAATGAATAAGGTCTATGCTAATGAATGGATTTTCTGCTAGACTTGATATCTCTGCTAAAAGGAAGGTTACTCTACTACAAATGATATTAGATGACGAGAGCTCTGATAACTACTTTATAGAGTAGTATCTGCTATGTTGTAGCAGAATATCTATCTTTGCTACCAATCATCGATCTGCTATGATCTTAGCAGAAACATAATCAGCAGTCCTACTACAAAGATTGATTATCGAGGCAATTATTAAGTAGATGATCGACATTGTATGCAGTTATATGAGATTGTCTAAAACAAAAATCGACATCATCTTATATACATCAGCAAAAACAATTACAACAGAGGATTCAATCAAAGGGCGAGTAAGGCACAAAGGGATAAAAGTCAATTCCTCGAAGGTTCGAGGGAACCAAGGTGAGATCGGTGAATCTCTGTTCTAGCAGCCAACTCAAAGGCATTCCATAGGGAAGGTAGAGTCGAGGGATCTGCTGAAAACTCTGTCGGACCCTCTGAAAGACGAACGCCGCCCAATCAACCTCTGCTCGGTCATCAATTGCCATCATAACCTTCCAGACCTCACGAGAGAAGATCATGTCATCCGGATTCTCTCCCACCAACATTCCACAGATTATCTCGAAGAGAACTCGATAGTGAGTCTGCAGTCCATATGCTGATGGGGTAGGCGAAAACTCCAGATCAGCAGACCGCCTCCATCTCATCCATGAAGACCATTCTGGCGTGATTTCATTACTGTGATAGTCCAACACAGAAATTGGACCTCTCGGCAAGCCGAACTCCGATGCAAAAATATCCACAGTCCATCTCACCAACTGGTTTCTGAAGACACCTACAATGGAGTCTCCAATGGGCTGACTCTGTCGGACAAAGAACTGAAGATGTTCTCTATGAAACGCATGAGGAGTCAAAGAGATGAATTTAGCAACACCACAAGCATTAAGACTGGACATCATCCACTCTGCTATATGGTACTCAGTCTCATATTCCTCATAAAGACCAGAATCACAGAGGATTCTATGGCGCGGAACGAAGAGAGATTGAATCTTTTCCATATTTTCGTATTGGTGAATTTTTTTTGTGAAAGGAAGAATAAGAGTTGCAAGAAGGCGTATCAAATGTATCGCCTGCTTATGCTATTTAAAGAAGTGCCCTTGGTAACTGCTCATCCCTGAAGTCGAAGGGTCGCTGAATAGGAGTGCGGTAGCATATTAATGCAAAGGTCAAATCGGAAGAGATTACGATCATGCATGAAAAGCAAAGCCGGAGATTATTATGACGATGCCATGAAATACGAGGTAGCATCTGCTTAATTTTATCCATCTTGGCTGCTGAAAATCTCAAATCAAGACGTGGGACGTTTGCTTTTCATTATGGAGAAACATTTAATGCGTCCAGACGACGGCGACAAATCAGATTGTGCCACGTCATCCACACAGAAGCCACAAAGAACGTGGCTATACCCACGATCTGACCATCAACCCCAACCGTTAATTGAATTTAAAGTGCTTTAAATCCTCGTTGTCAATTTCTTCTCGTACTCCGAAATCCTCTACACCATATTTAGATTTCAAATCTCCACCAATCTTCAGAAATCTCTCACCCCCATCTCTGAAAAACCCTCTCAAAATCCTCAGAAAAACCTACTCAACCATGACTTCAAATCAAGATTCTTCAACCTCCTCACATGAATCTCTAAATCCCGAATCATCACCTTCCGAGAACTTAGAAACAGTCAATCTTCAACAAGCCTCATTTATTTACCCCTCAACCACTTGCTCACCCCTGCATGTTCGACGTGCACCTGAGTTCACAGGCATTGAGAAGAAGGAGGACATTGATGAGTCCATCCCTTACTACACATTGGTAACTATGGCCAGATAGAAGAAGCTGTCCACGCATTCAGCAGAAAGGCGACGAGTGGCCCAGATTATGAAAGACAGGATTCTGTACATGCCTCTCGCCAACAAACAATTTCCTAAATGGATTTTGAATATCCTTGATTCCGAATTGCTGGTAAAGTATCTCACTGCTGAACCTGATCAATTTCATCCGCATATGGTTGCTGAATTTTATGCTAGGGCTGTTATGAGTGATGATCAGAAATCATTCAAAACATGTGTATATGGGAATATCGTAGAAGTAAATGCTGATTTACTTTCTCGTACTTTTGGACTTCGAAACTATGGAGCCAAAATCTCTCAATATAAGGTGAATGATATAGCTGAAATAGAGAGACGATGGAAGCTTTGGAGGAAGTCAGGAGAGAAAGGGAAATCAAGTACATTCAAGGTCAACACCTCAATCAACACCTTGACAGAGGAATACAAACTCCTCGCAGAGATTGTAATCAAGATGCTCCAATGTGATGCTGGATCATACTCGGAGCTCTCTGCTAAGAAATATGCCGTGATGATGGCATTGAATGACAATGTTAAGGATAATTGGGCTGAATTTATCTTTGAACACTGGGCAGAACATGCCAAGAAGAATACTCATATGGAAGTAGATGGAACATTCTCTTCGAATGTCAACTTTGGGCTAAAGATTAGCAAACTTTTGGAGATTCTGTTTACCAACACAGGAGTAGATCGAGGAGTTGCACTTCTTTCTACCGACTACATTCCTGTAACAAAACACAAGCCTAAGCCGGTCAACATCAGAAATCCTCGGAAGTTAAAAGGGAAGTCTAACGTAGACAAGAATAAACCTACATCTCCAGAGGAACCAGATGAAGCTAGTTTAGCAGAAGCCAGACTCCAACACTCCATTCCTAAAACAGAAGAAGAACTAGCAGTGTTGAAGAAGAATGCCGAAACAGATCAGTGTTTCAAAAATCTCGAGGAGATTGAGAAGTTAGGAAACCTCCCAGTTGATCAGATCAACGACATCGTGACTTCGAAGGAAGCAAAACAGCGTCCAACTACTATTGGAACATTGGCAGTACCAATTCAATCACTAAAGAGAGTTGCTACAAATCCTCCTGCAACTAACGCAAAGAAGAAGACCAGAAGAAGGTTGGAACTTCTGACTGACAAGGAAGTAATGGAGAAAGCAGAGGCAGAAGACAAGTCTGCTAGAACTGCTGGAAGAGAGATTACAGCAGAGAAGACATCTAGTGAGATCAATTTTGACAACACCTCTGATCCAGATTACATTCCTGAGTCTCTCGGCACTGCTGAAGAGCACGGTCAGGAAACAAGAAAAGCAAAGAGGAAGCGCATAGCTACTCTAAAGGAAATCGAGAAGAAAGATTATCAAAAGTTCATCAATAACTTGAAATTCGAAGGCAGAGACAGGAACTTCGAACGAGTCAAATCAGCGGCTGAAGAGTTTATGGCCCAGAAGAAAGCTGCTAAAGAAGTTAGCAAAGGAGTTAGTGCTAGCAAAGGAGACAAGGCTAGCACAGTTAATGAAACATCTGCAAAACACATGAATCATCCATTGGAAGAAAGACATGATGCCGGAGAAAATCAAATTCCAGCAGAGAATGAAGAAATAGCAGATACATCAGCAGATACTCTCATAAGGGATGCTACAGAAGATTCGACTGCTGATCCACTTCATCTAGCAGAAGAAGCTGCGAAGAAAGGAAAAGGGAAGGCTGATTCGGCAGAAGAATCAATTCCACATCTGTCACCTGATCAGCAGATTAACATTGAAGAAGAAGAATTATCAGATACAGAATTCACAAAAAGGCTGGCATCTGGAGCATTCAATGAAACTCACTATCCACGTGAAAAGTCTCGCAGAAGGGATAATGCAGAATCTAGTAAGATTCGAAATATTGAAGATCAAGTCGATTCACTCATCAATCCTGATTCAGTGAAAGGACAACCAGATGAATATATGTTAGCAGGACATTCGAAGGAAACACTCGTTGGTAATCAATCTGCTAACACACTAGACGAGCTATTAGCTGCTGAAATGCCTCATCTAGAAGAAAATGATTCTCACCTCACAGAACCTGAATCATCTTGCATCTCTGAATCTGACTCCGATGGAGAAGCTGAAGAAATTTACAATGCAAAGTTCTTGAGGAAAGAAACCACAGAATCCGAGGCTATTCTTCGAGTACCCCTCAATGGGCTGCCAGGACGTCGCTATGGACTCCGACGTATTAGTCAATGGTGTGCAAAGGTTCATCCCGAAGATATACCTAATTCCGATTAAGGACCTATGGCTGAAGAAATAGAGCAGTTTGTTGATTCTGAAACAGAGAGAGCCATAGCAGATCTATTCTACAGTGAGTTGGATGAGTCAATACCTGAAGGACGCCTATTGGCAGAAGAGTTCCGTCGGTGGAAGAAGTTCGATTATATTATGTATCAACTCTGCTTCGAAGAGAGGATGATATGTATTGCAGCTAAAGGATTAAACTTCTGGAGGTGTGAGGAACGTTGGTGCTTTGATTGGATTGATCAAGTTCCAGGGATGAAACAATTCTCGGATAAGCAAGTGATGTGCAGACTTCAAGCCATCCGAGAACACCGTTCCCTCTCGAAAACTGCTGGGTTACCCAAGTCCACCTTCGTACCTGATGGATACTCTGATGCTAGAGTCGAATTGTCCAAACGACAGGCAAAAGCTGCTGTGGCCTACGAAAAACGTCAATTGGAGTATGAATCGCAACAAGAGGAGCATCAGAGGGCTCGAAGAAAAGCACTGGCCACTGAGCGTGCTGCTCTGAAATTCGACTATCGTGATAAGTTGTTGGTTAAGTTCCTGGACATTGATATTCAGGCCATAATTGAGGAAGCTCAGAAAGCTGAAGCTCAAATTATCCAGGAGACCACACAAGTTTTGGATGCAGCTCGTCGGATATTGCATGAGGAATTATGCTATCAGGAGTATATTGCTGCAAACACCAGTCAGGCACAGCAATCTGATATTCCAACAAGTCTAGAACTTGTCACGACTACTTCCTACAATGCCTCTCCCATAACCTCACTGCAGATGCCCTTTCCATTGACTGCAGAAATAGCTGAAGTTTTTAATTCTTAATTACAAACAGCTATTGATGGAAGAGTAGAAGCAGCTACCAGCCATTTGAGAAGAGAAGTTGATGAGATACGGGGCGATGTATCTCATGTACGAACGGAGGTCGCTGAAAACAAGTTAGCTATTTCTGAGAACAGGACAGGTCTTGAGACTGCTCGAAAGGACATAGCAGACACCAGGACTCACCTCGAAGGCACGGTTGTGGCCTACGGTACAAACTTTTTGGCTGCAATCAAAGAGGGGGAAGAGAGAAGAAAGGCTGACCAAGAAAGAAGAAAGAAAAATGAAGTGGAGTTAGCCGCAAGGACAGAGGAAATAAGGAGAAAAGAAGAAGAGGCAAAGGAAGAGTTGAGACAAAAAGAACTAGAAGCTAGACTTGAGCTACAAAGAAAGGAACATGAAGCTAAGTTAGAATTGCAGAAAAAGGAACATGAACTTCAATTGCAAAAGATTGCCATGGAGCAGGAAAAGCTGGCCAAAGAACTGGAGCGAGAGGCTGCTGAAAGAGAATCAGGAGCAGCCCTTCTGGAGAATTTCATGAAATTCACTATGGAGAAGTTTGCTGACATTCAGAAGAACAAATCAGCAGACAGTGAAAAGGATAAACCAGCACCTGGCTCATGAACGACAAGGTCAATTTCTTTTACTTTCTGAATCCAATTTGTATTTAAACTTGCAATATCATATATGAAATTGGATCAGATTTTGACAAAATCTTTTTGTCCACTTCTGAATTTTACTGATGTGCTCTAGTTGATCTACACTTCTGGTGTATTGAACAAATTTGCATGTGGACATGAAGACCTTATTTTGATTGATGAATATGAATGTTTGCTGATTTATGGAGTGCTAGAAATTCTCGCATATTGCTCTGTTGCAAACATTTTTTTAATCGAGAAATATTCCCCAGCAACTGTTAAGGGGGAATTTTGACTTCAATCATTTATGTTGCTTGAACCTAGTTGGAAAAACTCTGTGTTAGATTTATAGAATAGCATAAAATTGTAAAACACAGACATTCTTCCACTTATGGTCAGCAAATGATAGTAAGCTTTGATCGCACCAAAAAGGGGGAAATTGTTGGGAATTATTCCTAAAATCTCCCTTAGGACTTATTTGTAAAAGGTTTTGTTGGATCAAACCTTATTTAGTTGGTCGATCATTTGCTGAAATCTAGAGAGTCTAACACAACTTGTAAAGTCCTGTATAAGTTGAACATCGAGTTGTAATAGACTAGTGTGCTAAGAAGAATCGACTAGCAAACACAGAGCAAATGATATCAGCATTCAACTCACAATCTGCTAGACAAACAAGCCAACAAAGGATCACTAGCAAATGGCTGAAAGCACGTCTGACAGAATGCTAAGGTGTTAGCATTCGAACCTTTCAGCATCGAAGTAAAGAATCTGAAACAAAAGAAGTCAAAGGATCGAAGGCAGTAAAAGACTTCAGCAACTTTCAACATAACAAAGGTCGAGATACAAAAGCTGAAGACGGACTGCCACACTGACAAAAAGGACATACAAAGGACGAGACTTTCCCTAAGTAGTTTGGAAAGTACATCTCTACTCAAAAAAGTGCTCTACCAAGTTAATCCACTCTTGGACAAAGAAGCCGTTGTGTCTAACGGGTATGGAGATTCAAGTTTTGAATCTCCAACTATAAAAGACAGATTCAAGAACTGGATAGACAACTGCTTCACTACTTCGATAATCACTTCAATCACATCCTATTCAAGTGTGAGATTCCTTTGACAAAGCGAACAAGGAAAAGTAGTCAGTTGAGAGCTCGTGAAAAAAACACACAGTCAAAGCCCTCAACAACCAAGAGTGTCTTCACATTCAATATCTGACACTCAACCTTGAAGATTCTTGAACATCCGTTAAGAATCTTCAATCATTGGGATAATCTCTTTACTAGGAGTATCCAACAGTCGAACACCTGAAAAGGTTAAGACTAGAACGGGCTTCTAGCCATACTCAAGGAAAATCAGGAAGTGTCTATTTCTTCCATATCAAGCAAGGCAGGAGTTTCGAAGGTGTGCCCTTGACCCCAGCCAAACCTTATCGGAGAAGTGCAGACTCACGGAGGATAGCTGTCAAGTAGCCAGGCCGAAAGCTCACTGCCTACTTAACTGGAAAGGCGATTCCTTGTAATCTGTATACTTTTCTAGTGAAATTCTTAGCGTTTCGGCTAAGGAGTGGACGTAGATCTATTTGATCGAACCACTATAAACCTTGTGTGCATTTACTATTTTATTAGTTAACTGTTCAAAGATCAATTTGAAACCTAGCAACGGAGTTGCTAGAGTATATCTGAATACGAACTAAAGTCATAACTTGAGCTAACTAAATTTTTTGGAAAATAACCTTATGTGCAAGAGACGTAAATTATATTCCGCTGCATTTCGTGTTAACTTATCAACACGACGACTCTGGTATTTCGAGACCAACAACAAGGAAAAATCACGCTTCCGCTGACACATAACTAGTACATGAAACTCTCATTCTCGATATACTATATTGAAATGTCTGTTTCACGACTTTGAAGCTCCTTTAAGTTCATACTTGAACTCCCTTGGCTTCTAGACAAGATGCTGCTCACCTTACTGCACATAACTTATCTGGTTGTTCCATATAGATGCCATCACCTTCTACTAAGGTACCCATTTATGAAAACACAGATGACGTCATATATGTTGTTATGGACAAAAGAATTTGAATCGGTTTAATAGTTGCAACCAGTGAGAAGGTCTTGTTATAAAACATACCTTACTCACAAATCTAGACTTTTGAAATATACTAGGTTACAATTCGAACATTTCCTTACCTGTATATCAATCAGTTGCCTATAGCTGGAAAGCTATTTGGTAACACTGATCCTGGTATACAACCATAATTGTTATTGATTCATTTCTTAATCCATGACTTGACGTCATTAAACTGCATTGTCTGTCTTAACATCTTCATTGCGCAATAACGGATTAGTACAACATTGTTCGTCAACTGAGAATAAGTCTGAAGAATATTTCCCACGAACCAGTGTTGTTAAGCCTGTTAAGGCAACCTCCCACTGCAACGATGCTCCTTTTATGTTGTCAGTTATTAGTGCATTAATTTGTGGTTCACCACCTTGCACAGGCGACCGTGCAATTGGTACCATACCTATCAAGGTATGCTCAATATGTCACAGGGTGTTTCCTGATGGATTTGAATTATCTTCTCCAAATCATTGGAGAACAATCTCATATTTGGATTCGTGGTTTCATCCTATACAACTTGCTTGTATAAATAAACCACCTTTTTCGTTTACTTGGGATAGCCCACAAAGCAGTATTAGCTTAAACCTTTCTTCCAACCAATCCATTTCCTTCATCAACTTAAAAGCCAAACTACCCATCATTGTCTTCTGACAAAGTCAAGATCCACTAGGCTATTAAGACTTGATTTAGAAGACACTGGTTTAAACAGATACACTACTGCCTTTTGGCCCTATTCTCTAAAACGAAAAATAGCAAAGCTGGCATAGCTTATCATTTTAAAGAATCTTATTTCTTTCGTTTTGTCTACACCATCCCTATCAGGGATAACAGGTGTAGTCAACTGGGATACAATCCCTTTGCTCTGCTAGATACTGTAAAACATATCACTTGAGATACACACCATTATGAATGAAATCATAATGTCTTTACGGTCTTATTTATCTTCTTAGTCTTAAACGCTCTTGATTAAAGCAAGAGACTAAGACTCATAGTGAATTAGATAAACATATCCATATCTTAAGTGATACATCATCAATGCCTATTTAAGGCAACTGCGGAAGTAGACTCAACACAGAGCAAACACGAAATAACTTCTAGAGATACAACCGCCTATTGAAAGGCCTGATTATCATCTTATACCTCTAAGTAGAGCTTATAAGTACCATTCTTAGGAATACATGGATAAGATCCATAATCCCATTAATTACTTAAAACTACTAAGACTGATGTAACCTTATCTCTAGTGAGATTCTTTAATATGTCATACATCATTATCGGTTTATGTAAACAAGTACTAAGAGAAACATCCATTTAAATATAATGGAAAATACTATTATTTATCATGACATAATAACTCTATCATAAATAACTGAGAATCCACAAGAACATAAATGGAAATAAGTTTTATTCAAAACATCTCTTCAAAACTCAAACGTTGCTTAACATAAATACAAAGTAAAAACTCCATCAGCTAGAGCAACAACTCTAGCATCTTTCTTGGAGATGGTAATCCCGCCATCTTCAAGCCTTATCATGAACTTGAATCCCCACACAGTGTAGCAAACATGATTAGTGACCTCAGTTACCACTACTCACTAAGAAGTAGAAAACCGATACTAAACATATTTCAACAACTAATGCAAAAAGATAACGTACCTTGTCCCTTAGTTAACAAACTTGGACAATTTACTTTTCAGTGACCCTACTTGCCACACTTGAAAACATTTGTCTTTCTTGCTATCTTTCTTCCCTTTGTTCCTCTCCTCCTTTACCATTCTTTAGCTTCACGTCATTACGACGTGACTTAGAAGAACTCTTAGCAAGAGACTTATAATGACTTGACAGTGCAAGATTACTCCCACTACTTCCTACATTCCTCTTTTCTTTAACATCTCTCTTCGTACTCGGAAGCAGATCAGAGCGACACACAGAAAAGACTGAAGAAGCTTCTACTGACATAAGATCCTTGAGCAGACTGCAAACAGTATACCCACTCTTGTTTTTCTCAACAGAAATTCTTAAGTCATCAAAATGACTTCGACAGTGTGTTGAGTATCAAATCAATTTTGACATCATTGTCAACTTGACTTGTCGCGCCCCCAAACCGGGCCTATGCGACAGACCCACGTGCAAACAATGCACGCTAAGGGTTTTAGTGGTTTAAAACAAATTCAATAATCATTTAAATAGTAACAGAAGTAATTCGACATTTCAAAAAAAGGACTTGATTTTATTTTCAAAAGATAGGAGTTTGAATCTCAATAAAAAATCAAGAAATCAAGTGTAGTGAAAGCAAGTAAAATTTTTCAAAGGACTTAATTATATTTTCAAAAGACAAGAGTTTAAGTCCAAATGATAACCAAGAAAGTAAGCATAACGGAAGCAAATAATCTATTCGCAAGCAAGCGTGGAAATTGGACAATAACAAGTGAATTCAAAGAATGACCACCACGTTGGTCTTATGCCAAGTGCGACTTGGAACAATTAATAAACACGAACAATAAATGGGTACTATGTATGAAGACATAGCCCCTTGAGCCTCGATACCAAGTGACAAATTTGATCAATAATATTTTAAAGGAGATGCCATGTGAGTTCGAATTTAAATCATGCCTATGGTCCAACTAGATCATGCCATTTAGAATCAAATGAACTAGAGGGGTTCACAAAGAGATCACAAACCAAGCTTGACATATATTCAACTCCAATAGGTTTCAAGAAATAACTTAAATAGGCTTACATAACATATGACTCCATGTTGTGCAAATAAACATGACAAAATAACAAGGACAATAAAGGATGGTTTCAAGAATAGCACAAAAGATTACATTTGATTTGAGGTTCACAATTGAACCACCTTCTTAGCTTTCCATCACAACGCCGCCGCCACCGCCATCACCATGTATCTACATGTAGGGAAAACTCGCATAGTGGCTGAGTACTCCACGTACCCAGTGGTCACGGTGTCCCGAAATCAAATTATATATATATATATATATATATATATATATATAGGGGGTTGATCTGGTGAGAATAGCCATTATCATGAGAAATGAGAATAAATCTCGTCCATAGATTTGACAACATCAACGATCCAGATTACATAAGAGCTTTAACAAAAAATGCGGCATAATATCCTCATTTTACTTCATTAAAGGGCAACATAGTCATTACAATCGTACAGGACGCAAAAGTTGTGTTTTGTTCATTTTATGTATTATATACTTCATTTTATCTTAGTTATACTTCATTTTATCTCAATTACGAATCATTATAAAATAAATTCGATTCAAATTTTGATGTTACTCGTGACATGCATTTTATCTTAGCAGTTCTTCATTATATCTTAGTTATACTTCATTTTATCTTAATTGTGATTCATTATGAAATAAATTTGATGTGAATTTTTATGTTACGTGTGACATGCATTTTATCTTAGCAGTTCTTAATTATATCTTAGTCATTCTTCATTTTATCTCAATTGTTGTTCATTATAAAATAAATTAAATAAAAATAAAATCAATTTTTCGGAAAAAATGATTTCAATTCTCTTCATTTTATCTTCCTATATACATCATTAAATGAAAAAATTCAAATTTTTTAGAAACAGTTCTCTTCATTTTATCTCCTTTATACTTCTTTAAATGGAAAAAATTAAATTAAATTAAAATAAAATTAATTTTTTGGAAAAAGTATTTCAGTTCTCTTCATTTTATCTCCTATATACATCATTAAAAGAAAAAAATTCAAATATTTAGAAACAGTTCTCTTCATTTTATCTCCTCTATACTTTATTAAATGGGAAAAATTAAATTAAATTAAAATCAAATCAATTTTTCAGAAGAATGTGTTAAGTTCATTTTATCTATTTAAACTTCATTAAATTAGAATATTCATTTAAATAATAATAAATTTTAATTTAATTTTAGAGTATTAGATGACTCAACAAGGCAATCGAAATCTTATGAAAAAACGAAAAGAAAAGGAATTACACATCCAAATATGTAATAATGAAGTTCGCGGAGGATAAAATGAAAATGAAAATTATTTGAGGGAGATACCTTCAGGCTAAATGACAATGATACCCTTAAATATGTAATAATGAAGTTCGCGGAGGATAAAATGAAGATGGAAATTATTAAAGCATGACCGCAGATCTTGTGAAATCAAAGGCTGAGATTTATTCTCATTTCTTACATATAACATCTATTCTCATATGATCTAACCTATATATATATATATATATATATATATATATATAGGGAGCGGATCCGGTGAGAAAGGTCTTAACGTGAGAAAGTGAGAAAGATGCTTGATTGTTTTCATGAGGTTGCTTGATTGTATTCAGGTCGTTGCTTGATTGCAACGTTGCTTGGTTGTGTTTTAGTTGTTGTTTGATTATTTTGTTGCTTGATTGTGTTTTAGTTGTTGCTTGTTTCAGTATAAACCATTGATTTTTTCAGATCTGATGGACATAATTCATTATTTTTTCTCACAGGGAGATTTTTTTTTACATGATCCCTCCTCTATATATATATATATAGGGATGATATCTTATGATAATAAATAAGTAAATTAAAAATAAGAATGAATCTCGTCTGTTAGATCTAATTAAATCAATGGTTGATATCTAATCAAGCAATACTTAAAACACAATCAAGCAACAAATGATCAAGCAACAACTGAAATACAATCAAGCAACATTGTAATCGAGCAATAAATAAAACACAATCAAGCAACATTATAAAGGTAATCAAACAGCTTTATCATTTTATCACGATAGAATTTTTATCACCGGATCCAAACCTTATATATATATATATATATATATATATATATATATATATATATATATATATAACACAAGGGTTTTGTTGAAATATAACTCATGCATGCTCAAAAAAATTTTAAATACTCAAATGGATCCATGAACACTCGATTTATGATGTATTTCACAATCAACGATCATATAATTCACAAGAACCGCGTGAGACACGCATGAGGGTTACAACTCCTCCCTCCTCCTTATTTCTCTCATTACTCCCGACAAGAGGGTGATCGTATCTCTCCTCCTTATCTCTCCCAAATGCTCGTGGCATTTAACAATTATAAGCACCAAAATATTTTAACGGTGACACATTGCTTTTAAAAAACAAAAATCATTTATTTTCAATTTTGGAAATCATTTTGGAAAGCAAACCAAAACAAGATAGGATAAAGTAGCGCCCACCATAATTATGAGGTGAAGGTTTACTTGGTGCCACTAGTTGAATCTTCCTTTTGATAATCACTGATAACTGCAGAAAGCAGCGAGCAAATAATAATTTTTACACCCGTAGATGGTCGATCCCACAAGGACTGTGCGACGATAAATCCAAAGTACTAGTTATAATTTCTAGGACATAGAAGTTTGAGGAATTTGAAAAAGGGGTTTTGTTTGGAAATTAAAAATGGCAGTGCAATAAAATAAAGGTTTTGAAAACAATTAAAGGAAACACAAATCCTAGGGCAGATAATCTAATCATCAACATGCAATCTCAATCAACTCAGCAATGGCGAAAACATAGATTTTTATGGATTAAATTCCTTGGTCAGGCAATTAAATCCTAGATTATTAATTAGTGACTATCTCCTCTCGGTCTCCAGAACACCAATTAATCAATCTCATAATTATCTAATTATTCCTATGTAGGTTTCTTCCTTTTGAGACAGAAAACAAACACAATTAATTCTCTCTTCCTGTGAATAATTTTCATCTCTCGATCCATCAATTATTAACTATAAACCTAGATATCAATTCACCTCTCGGTCCTTCTTTTAATCTAGATTATAAAATTCAATCAGAGAATTAATCCATGTTATATGAGTCGATTTCAATAAACATGCATCAGAAAAGATAAATCATAACTCTAGAACCTGTTTAGGGTTCTAACCACAAAACATGACTAGAATTAAAGCAAACATATTATTAATTGACTTACAAATAAAATAGGAACCTTCAATGTCTTGAAAAACTCCAATGTATTCAGCAAAACAGAGAAAAAGAGATTTAGTTTTCGTGCCTAAGAGTTCATATTTATAGAGGGGGAAGAAGACCTAATTTGCGTATTGGGTAAAAATAGTAAAAACTGCCAAAACAGACCCAAAATAGATTTTTCGGGCCTCCGTGTCGATCGACACAAATCCTGTCGGTCGACAGGATTGCAGATCACAAGTTTCCAGAGTTTTGACCTCTGTTTCGGTCGACACAAATCTTGTCTCTCGACACAAAAACATCTATCTGCGCAGTCTCACGGTTTTGGCCATAACTTTTGCTTCGGAACTCCGATTGACCCGATTCCAGTTGCGTTGGAAATATAATTCAAAGATATTTCTCTTTCCATACTCCATTAGCTCGGATTCAACGTGTGGAAGAATTCGTGACTGTTCCTTTGAACATCATCTGCTTTCGGTACGGGTTTCCAATAAATTTGGCCTAAAACCTGCATAAATCACCCATCAAAGGCATAACACCCTCCAAAATAGACTCATGCACAAAAATAAGTTAAAACATAACAAAATATACTTGAAACAATGGAGAAAAATATAGATAATTTAGTATAAATATGAGCTTATCAAACCCCCCAAACTTGAATATTAGATTGTACTCAATCGAAGATAAGAAGAGAGAAATATCAAGCAGTTGAAAGTGCAATGCCTCACAAGATTCATCACAATCCAGGTTCATCAATCCATATCACACAAACATTTGAAAGAGATAAGATATTCATCAACTTCGGAAGACTCATGGGAAAGTGTATCGCTCAACCACTCAAGTGTTTGGGTTTCAAATGAAAGCACTCACAACATGTATGAAGAAATTTCTATCATAGGCTTGCAAGAGTTCTAAAATCTCCACTACTTATTCGTGCACACAATTCAAGAATCAAAAAGGTCTTTGATAGGGTTGTAATGAAGGCTTTTAATGAGAGTTAGGGAAATATGGTCAAGTGACTAAAAATCCATCAAGTGGCCAACACAATAAATTAAAACCACCATCTATGAACATCCACGCTTCTCCTTAAATTTCACAATTCAAATCAAGACTCCTTTTTTTTTCAAGCTCTCTTATCGAATCCCTTATACCCTTTCAAGAAATTACACATGATTTCATTCATAGAGCTTATGAGAATTCTAATTTATTTTGAGCTATACAACCTCCCATCATTTATTCACCACTAATTACAATTTTCTATTCCACAACACACATTGAACCACCCTTTCTTCGTCAATCTTATAGACAAGACAAAAACCATTATAACTCCATGTAAATCTCATAGACAAGACAGAAAAAATGGAGTTAGGCACAATGGGGCTTACTAGGGATAATTTCAACATATGAAGGGATAGTGTTTAGGATTGGGCTAACAAAGATGGCCTAAGATCATTTTCTATCCTTGTGTACACTATGCAGTCTCAAAACAGAACAAAAGCAAGTTCTAGAGAAACGAAAACATACATGCGAGTCTCTCATGAACAAATAAAGGCTCAAAAACTCACTTGGGTTCAAATTTTCTTCCTTAGTCAATTTCAATCCACTCAAACATCATGCAAGTGTAAGTTTCAATCAGACCCTATTATGCGGTATTCTACATTCATAGGCAAATCAAACACAATTGAAATCATCTCAACTAATCAAAGATCGATTCCAAACATTGCATATAATGCTAGAGGGTTCAATTACTTCAAAATTTTCCTCACATAATATCTATATTTTTTTTATTAGCAAAAATTTAAACAAACCAAATAAAGCAAGTAAAAGCAAATAAAACAGGAAAACAAATAAAGAAAAGGGATAAAAGTTCAACTTCTTGTCCACATCCACCCAAACTTATTTAAAACTCGGAGAGTAAGAAAAAGTTTGAAAATCAGACAAGAAACAAACTGTACCGGACTGTCGATCTCAGACATTGACGTTTTTATCCACCCCGAGGAATTCAGCCCTGCGCGATGAAGATTTGGTGCTGCTGGCACTCTGTGTCGATCGACAGGGAGCCTGTCGATCGACATAAGCCTTCTGTTGACTCCTGCTTCTGTCGATCAAAGTGTTCTCCGTGCGCCATACCTCTGTGTCGATCGACAGCCGGCCTGTCGATCGAAACAGTGGTAATTCCTCTACTTTTTTTCCTAAATTGAACAACAAAGTAAAGGCAGAAGAGTGAAAATAAACAATTACGAAAACAAAAGATGAAATTTGAAAGGAATTGAAATAAAAACAAATAACAGTTGGGTTACCTCCCAACAAGTTCTTTAGTTAATGTCGTAGCTCGACGATACCTCAGTTTAGAACCAGGGCGGGCTAGATTGCACTCGCCTCCCATGAGAATCCACCATGTAAACCCACCGGTCTTGGATGACAGCAGTGAGCTCGGGTTGAGACGATGTAATTGTCAATTTTGCCGACTCATTCCCTCGCTCCCATCTTTGAGCAGCGCGGTCTTCTTTGTTTTCTTCAGTCAGTCCTTCATCTTCCTCTTCATCCTCATCATCAGCCTCATCTCTGGAAGTGATCTTGAAGCATTCAGATTCATGCCGGCTTCTGTCAAGCTTGAAGGAGATCCTTTCTTCGTTGGCCCGGAGGGTGATATCTCCTCCGCGGCAATCGATCAGGGCAGCACTTGTGTCAAGGAACTCTCTTCCCAAGATCAGTGGTGTGCTTCCATCCTCCTTCATGTCCAAAACAACAAATCTGCAGGAAAAATCAGATGGCCCACACGAATGAGAACATCCTCTATGATACCTTTAGGGCGAGACACAGATCGGTCCGCCATCTGCAGAGTAATAGTAGTCGTTCTCAGTTCTCCAATCTTGAGGCACTGAAAGATTGAGTAGGGCCTGAGGTTGATGTTGGCTCCGGTGTCGCACAGCACCTTCTCGAATGAGATCGCCCCAATCTCCACTGGGATGGTGAAGCATCCTGGGTCGCTCCTCTTGATTGGAACCATCTTTTGGAGTACCATGCGGCATTGCTCATGAATCTTGATAGTTGCATTCTCCACAAAATGTTTCTTTTCGCTCATCAGCTTCCGGAGATAGTGCATGTAACCTGGAATTTCAGAGAGAGCTTCAATTAGTGGTAGATTAATACTTACCTTCTTCAAGTTCTCGACAAAGCGCGAGAATTTGGAATCTTCTTTCTGCTTGGTGAATCTCTGAGGGAACGGCATCGGAGGTGTCTTGGCAGCCTTGGGAGTGGAAGAATGTTGTTGTGTCGACTGGCCTTTGCTCTGTCCTGCCTGTCATTCGACAGGGGGTGTGTCGATCGACACACCCTCTGCAGTTCTGTCGATCTCCTCCTCTGAATCTGTGTCGACTGCCTCTTCTAGGCCTCTATGTCGATTGACAGAAATCCTGTCGATCGAAATAGAGGTCGGCTCTGCTGGGTCTGCTTCTTTTCTCCCCCCAAACTTGCTTTGGGGCATGCTCGGACCTTTGTAACTCTTTCCGGACCTCAGCTTCACAGCTTTGCAATCTTTTTGGTTCTTGGGATTTGCCTCAGTGGTGCTGGGCAGCTTTCCTGGAGTTTGCTGTATCCCTATAGTGGTAGCAATTTGGCTCATTTGAGTTTCAATGATCTTGGCGTGCTTGCCGAGCAGATCCACCTTGGTATTAACTCCTTCCACTTCTTTCTCGATTATCCCCATTCTGTAGTCTGAAGCTTTGATGAAATTCTTCAGCACCTCTTCAAGGGTTTCCTTCTTCTTTTCCACAATCTCGCCATTCTGCAAATCAAAATCTGGCAGTGGTTGTTCGGCAGCTTCAGGCTGAGAGTAGGAGAAAACTGGATGAGGTCTAGGATGGTAGTGTTGGTATCCCCCTTGTCGGCACTGATTCTGGTAGCCACCACGATTCATGTAATTCACATCGGCGATAGGGTCAACCTGTGCAACAGAAATAGATGCAGAAGTAGTTAGTTTTTCAACTTCCCCCTTTAGCTTCTCAACCTCTTTCTTTAGTGCATCGTCCTCCTTTGCCTCGATAGCTCGAATCTGTGGCCTCCTTGGATTCCCCCATTGTTGATCATGTAAGGTCATCTTTTTGAACAGCTTCATGGCCTTTTCTGGTGACTTGCTCATCAATGATCCACCAGTTGCATAGTCCACTGCCTTTTGGCTTTCCTCGGTCAACCCTCTGTAGAAGATATGAGTCTGCTCCTCGGTAACCACTCCATGACCCGGACAACTTCTCAGCAACTCATTGAACCTGGTCCACCCCTCAAAGAGAGTCTCGTCCATCCTCTGGTGGAACTACATGATCTCCATCTTTTTCTGAATAATCACTGACGGCGGGAAGAATGCGCCGAGGAACTCTGTTCGGAGATCAGCCCATGTCCGAATGTTGGTGCAGTCTAAAGCGGTGAACCAAGTCCGCGCCTGATCTCTGAGTGAGAAGGGGAAAAGGCGAAGACGGATCAAGTCCTGGGTCACTCCATTTTGCTTGATAGTTTCACACACCTCCACGAACATTCTGAGGTGAGTGTACGGATCCTCCACTGCTCGGCCTCCGAATTGGTTCTGCTGAACAATCTGAATTAGGCCGGTCTTAAGTTCAAAGTTATTAGAGGTGATGCCAATAACGAATCCCTCATTTTTGGGTTGCGGTCTGTACTTCTTGGCCATTGCATTGGGGTCCTCATTGTCTGGATCTTCCTCTGAGCTCTCTCTTTTTCTCTTCTTTCGGCCTCGCGCCTTTCTGCTTCCCTTTCCTCCAGGAGTTGCCTCATGACATCCTTCATGGACCAACAGTACGGCATTTTCCAGAGTAATCAATGGTTGGTTGGTCTTGTCATGATGATCTCAGTGGTCTCCTTGGCTTTTCCCTTCCTTTTTCTGATGGTGGCCTCGATTTCTGGGTCAAACGTCTCGAGTGGCTTGCCCTGGGCCCTCGTGTTCATAAACCTGCAACAAAAGCAACAAAAACTCGAAAGTCAGAAGCTGTGTCGATCGACAGAGGGGCTGTCGATCGAAATGGGAGTTTTCTGCGACTGTTTCGGTCGACAGAGATTCTATTGGTCGAGACAGAGGCCGAAAACCAGAAAAACTGAACAGGAACAAACACGAAAGTCAAACACCAAAAACAAAAGTAACAAACTAAAACACGAAATTAAAAATAGAAAAACTTCAGAAACGAAAGTAAACTAAAATTACAGCCTCAATCCATTAGAACTAAAAATAAACTAATATCTAGATTAATCTGACAAATCCCCGGCAACGGCGCCAATTTGATAACTGCAGAAAGCAGTGAGCAAATAATAATTTTTACACCCGCAGGTGGTCGATCCCAGAGGGACTGTGCAACGATAAATCCAAAGTACTAGTTATTATTTCTAGGACATAGAAGTTTGAGGAATTTGAAAAAGGGGTTTTGTTTGGAAATTAAAAATGACAGTGCAATAAAATAAAGGTTTTGAAAACAATTAAAGGAAACACAGATCCTAGTGCAGATAATCTAATCATCAACATGCAATCTCAATCAACTCAGCAATGGGGAAAACATACATTTTTGTGGATTAAATTCCTTGGTCAAACAATTAAATCCTAGAATATTAATTAGTGACTATCTCCTCTCGGTCTCCAGAACACCAATTAATCAATCTCATAATTATCTAATTATTCCTAAGTAGGTTTCTTCCTTTTGAGACAGAAAACAAACACAATTAATTCTCTCTTCCTGTGAATAATTTTCATCTCTCGATCCATCAATTATTAATAATAAACCTAGATCTCAATTCACCTCTCGGTCCTTCTTTTAATCTAGATTATAAAATTAAATCAGAGAATTAATCCACGTTATATGGGTCGATTTCAATAACCATGCATCAGAAAAGATAAATCATAACCCTCGAACCTGTTTAGGGTTCTAACCACAAAACATGACTAGAATTAAAGCAAACATATTATTAATTGACTTACAAATAAAATAGGAATCTTCAATGTCTTGAAAAACTCCAATGTATTCAGCAAAACAGAGAAAAAGAGATTTACTTTTCGTGCCTAAGAGTTCATATTTATAGAGGGGGAAGAAGACCTAATTTGAGTATTGGGTAAAATAGTAAAAACTGCCAAAACAGGCCCAAAATAGCTTTTTCGGGCCTCCGTGTCGATCGACACAAATCCTGTCGGTCGACAGGATTGCAGATCACAAGTTTCCAGAGTTTTGACCTCTGTTTCGGTCTACACAAATCCTGTCTCTCGACACAGAAACATCTGTCTGCGCAGTCTCACGGTTTTGGCCATAACTTTTGCTTTCGAACTCTAACTGACCCGATTCCAGTTGCGTTGGAAAGCTAATTGAAAGATATTTCTCTTTCCATTCTTCATTAGCTCGGATTCCATGTGTGGAAGAATTCGTGAATGTTACTTTGAATATCATCTGCTTTCGGTACGGGTTTCTAATGAATTTGGCCTAAAACCTGAAACAATGGAGAAAAATATAGATAAGTGAGTATAAATATGAGCTTATCAATCACCAACACCTAGATTGTTTAACATTTAATTACTAGGTGTGTTCATGTAGTTTCATGCATTAGCTATTTCATTAAATAAGCATGATATTCATTTTAATGAGCTTAATGTGACACTTCATTCTAAGTCTACAATATATCATTCATTTTTATTTATCACTGAGAACAAGCTTGCATAATCATTGTCTACTTATCATGCTCAATAATTTAAGTATTTTTAGCTATTACACATAATTCATTAGCCTCTTTTGATCAAGTATGCTCATAAATTCCTTTTCCTAGTGATGCAAATAGTTTAATTTAAAATCATGTTAATGTCCTAATTCTAAATGTAAATGAGTGATCAATTAAAGATGTAATATGTTTTAAAAGTATTCTTAATTTGATAAAATTTGTTTAATTGTTTTAGAAAATATATGAATGCAAGGAAATGACTTTATGTTATTTAACTTAGTGAAATTCTCCAAGTCATGTATCTAAATGTGACCGTATTTTCAAAATGATGTCGTTTAAAATGTACAAATAATTTGAGTATGAAATATTATATTCAAAAACTAGATTTTAATATGAATATATTACAATTGACGGTTTGTGAAAATCCTTTTTCGTTTGGAAGTTATGGGCTTGGGGAGAATGCATTTCCTGAAATTTTTGGCTACGGGCAAAAACAGGGGTGCAGTCTTTAAAAATTAATTTTGACCAAACTACTTGTGATATAGACTTGATATTTTATATTCCGACTTTATAATGTGTTAGAAATCTAAATATAAAGTTTGATAATTTTATAAGGTGCCTAAGCGCATTTACAAAATCGGTTTTTGACATGCAATGCAGAATGACACATTTTATTGCAGAGAGCATAACATTCAAACCATATAGTATTTGAACATGAAACCAAAGACAAAATATTTCTAACACATTCAAGTAAAACATATTCAAATTTCAGACCCATTGCGTTCCATTTGACCCTACTTCCACAACAAAACAGAGAGCTCATTTTACAGACTTCATCTCAGCATGCTCATTTTCACTTTAACATGTATAAATTCGTGGCAACTCATCATCCAACAACGTATACGTTCAATTTCAGACATCACACATCTCATATAATATTCATAAATCATAGATCTCAAGGTATATCATGTATTCAAACAATATATCAATAATAAGCATCAACGTATTAAAGATTGGTCATTAAACATGCTTATCTTCACCCCTAGTTCATCATTTGCTCTAAAACTTGATAAGGGGACTCGTGATCCTACATGCAAGCTCCTAAACGTGTTTAAGAGGATCTAAAGAGGATAAATAGAGGTTACTTGAAGAGTTTAAGTCCAGATCTAAGCCTTTCTTTCTCAAGCTTCGAAAATGGTGCTTCCTAGCTCTTGTTGTCTCTCTTCTTGCTTCCTACTTCTTGTACGTCTCTAGATCTACCATTTTGCTCCCTGGATCTTCATTTTCCAGCCTTGGTCAAAAGTGGAAGCTTGGAAGTGAGGGGTGTTGTTGGTTTCAAAGGAAAGAGGAAGGTGAGAGGGCAAGGTTTTTGTAAAAATGGAGGGGATTTGAGGTGGAAATGGGGTAGTTCTAGCTTGGTTTTGGTGGCTGCATTTTGAGAGCTTCAATGGAGGTTCTTCAATGGTGGTTGAATGTTGAAGAAGGTGAAATGAGTGTGGAGGTGGCAGTGTGAGCATGGCCTAATTACCATGCTAGGCCCTCTAGAAGAAATATTGTGTGTGGCCACTTAAATAATAGAAGGGCAAAGTAGTCATGAAGGAAAAGTATATAGACACAATCGTTACCTCTCACATATACATACATAAGTTATACAACTCTACACTCCACCTCCCTTCTCTCCCTCTTGATCGACACCCACCAGTCACACATGTATTAAAATATTCCAATACTAAACAATTTCCCCAATATCTACATATATATATCATAAGGTTGAAATTTACATAATTCCCTATCTTATTCAATAGGGCTAGAAATTCTAGGGGAGGTGTAAGAAATAATTTCTGGAAATTTGCTTCGGAAATAAGTCTCGAATATATTCACAAATTAATATCTAAAAGGAAATTAAACATGCAATATTCCTCTTATTATTTCTAGAGGTCACTGATTTAAATAGAGAAAATTAAGGAAGTAAATTTCGGAATTCAACTCAGAACTATTCTCAAATAATTATGCTACATCCACTTAAATTATGAAATCGGACCTCAAATAATCATCATGAAATTATTTAAATAGACTAAGGTAGAGTGGGCTTAATTTATTTTCTTCTATTGGGTTACACACTTGAATTTCCATTTGGGCCCCTATTATTTATTCTACTTGGGCTCAACATACTTGAGAGGATAATTAAATAAATAAATTCTTTAGCCCATTACTTCTCATGATTTAATACTTGGGTTTAAATTAATTTTTCTAGCCCATGCCATAATGATAATGATAAGGTGGCCAATCATAGTTTTAACAATTAGGCCGATAAATATTACTCGTACTTTAACGATTCGTCATGCTTATTAAATTAATTATTTACGTAGAATAGTGCAGAAATTACTGGGTGTTACATGACCACCCATTAATGTGTACTCATCGATGAGCTGGATGAGTGATTCCACATATTCACGCACTAAACGACCCTGACCCGTTTTCTGTCTTACAATACGCTTAATAAGACTAGATCTAGCATGTGCATCGACCCCGCTATATGCTACGTCAAGATGTCGCATAATATCATGTGCTTACCATACATCACTATAACAAGGACACAATGTATTTTACATACCACCCAAGATGTATTGTCTGGCCATGCCGTTTGACCACATCCACATGTGATACTGTGTACGCTCCTCGTTGGAAGATGCATCGGTCGGCAGACTCGGACAGGGAGTTTGCAGAACAAACAAATGTCCAAATGAATCCAAAAGTTTGACAATGTTACTTTTCCATCCAGGAAAATTTGGACCAGTCAAGGAATTGTGTATAATTGAATTAACGAGCGATGCAATAATAGACGTATCTTCTTTAGCCCATTATTTCTCATAATTTAATACTTGGGCTTAAATTAATTTATCTAGCCCATGCCATAATGATAATGATAAGGTGGCCAATCATAATTTTAGTAATTAGGCCGATAAATATTACGCGTACTTTAATTATTCGTCATGCTTATTAAATTAATTATTTATTGTAGAATAGTGCGGAAATTACGGGGTGTTACATCCTACCCCTCTTACAAAAATTTTCGTCCCGAAAATTGAAATCGTCACTGGAATAGTTTCGGGTGCTTATTCTTCATGTTTTCTTCTAATTCCCATGTTGCTTCTTTCGTGTCGTGGTGTTTTCAAGAACTTTAACGATCGGGATCTTCTTCGTACAAAGCTCTTGAACTTTTTGATCGATGATTGCTTCCGACATCTCTTGATACTATAAGTTTGATTGACTATTCACTTCACGGTGGTGAATCACGTATCTCGGGTCATGGACATACCCTCGAAATTGCGACACGTGGAAGGTATTGCAAATAATCCTCATCCTAGGTGGTAAAGCTAGCTGGTATGCAATGGGACCAACTTTCTCTAATATTTCGAGTGGTTTGATAAATTGCGGCTTCAATTTCCCATGCATTCCGAATCACGTAATTCCCTTCGGGGTTGATACTTTCAAGAAAAATGTGTCGCCTGCTTCGAACTTCAATTCGCTCCGCCGAGTGTGAGCATACAATATATGTCGATCCTGGGCTTCCTTATTTCTTGTTTTGATTTGTCAGACTGCTCGAATTATTCTATCATCGGCTTCCGATCCTAGAGCTTTTCGCTTGCCTATGTCGTCCCAATAAAGAGTTGACTTGCACTTCTTTCTGTATTGCGCTTCTAATGGTGCGATTTTGATGGTCGATTGCTAGTTATTGTTCTAGGCAAATTCGATCATTGGTAATACTTGCTCTTGGTTTACACCTTGATCTAGCACTACGGCTCTCAGCGTATCTTCTAGAACTTGAATCGTTCTCTCTGATTGTCCATCGGATTGCGGATGGTATGTGGTGCTGTAGTTCAATCGCGTTCTATGTTCTCTTTGCATACTGGTCCAGAAACTGGACATCAATTTGGCATCTCTATCCGAGGTAATGGTCTCTAATATTCCGTGCAATTGGATTATTTCTTTCACGTAGATCTGCGCCAATCTTTCAGCTTCCTATGTTGCTTGTATAGGTAAGAAATGAGTGCTATTCGTCAATCTATCTATTATTACCCATATGCTCGTATTTTTTTTTGTATTCTTGGTAAGTTGGTCACGAAGTCCACCGTTATGTGTTCCCATTTCCATTTGAGAATTTCAAGTGGTTGTAGCTTTCCGCTGCGCCTTTGATGTAGCACTTTCACCCGTCGTCAGGTTAAACAAATCTTGACATATTTAGCTACATCTCTTTTCATTCATTCCTATTAGAAAGATTGTTTTAAGTCTTGATACATTTTGTTTCCTCCTGGATGTGCAACATGCAGGGAATTATGTGCTTCCCTTAGGATTTTGTTTCTTAATCCTTCGTTCTCGGGGATACAAATTCGATTCTTGAGGCATAAGGCATTATCTGACTTCTCTGTTAAGTCTGTTTCCATCCATTGAATTATCAGACTAGTTCTTCCGTCATATTTAAACATGATGTGCTTGCATAGCCCTTTCGACTTAAAGCATCAACGACGCAGTTAGCTTTTCCAGGATGATAATGAATGGTTAAGTCATAACCTTTGACTAGTTCTACCATCTCCCTTGTCTCCTGTTTAATTCTTTCTACTCGAAGAAGTACATTAGAATTTTGTGGTCAGTGTAAATTGCACATTTAAACAATGTAAATGATGTCTCCATACCTTCAGTGCATGTACCACGACAGCAAGTTCTAGGTAGTGAGTTGGATAATTGAGTTCATGGGGCCTCTGTTGCAGTGAAACATAGGCGATCACTTTTCCGCGTTGCATTAGTACACATCCTAGACCACTCTTGATGCATCGGCGTAAACTTCGAAGTCCTTTCTATCTTCTGGTAAGGCTAGCACATGTGCGGTGGTCAGCAATTCTTTTAGCTTTTAGGAGCTTTTCTCGCAAGCTTTGGTCCATTCGTACTTCGCAACTTATCTTAGAAACTGAGTCATAAGTCTTGCCATATTAGGAAATTCCTCGATAAAACTTCGATTGTAGCCGGCCAATCCTAGGAAACTTTGTATTTCATTTAAGTTCATGGGTGGTTTCCACTCATGGATGGCTTGAATTTTAATTGGATCCACCCTTGTCCCTTCTGTGGAGATGACGTGTCCTAAGAACAATACTTCTCTTAGACAAAAGCACACTTGCTAAACTTGGCGTATGGCTTCTCTATTCTCCACGTCTCTAGGAAAATCTTGAGATGCTCTCAATGATTTTGTTCTCCAAGATGTCGTCTATGAATACTACGACAAATTGATCCGGATATGGGTGGGAGGCTCGGTTCACAAGGTCCATGCATACTGCGGATGCGTTCGTCAATTCGGATGGCATCACGGTGAACTCGTCGTGTCCGTATTTTGTAGGGAAGGTTGTTTTGGGTTTGTCCTCTTCTCGCATCTTTTGTTGATGGTAGCACGATTGGAGATCAATTTTTGGAAAAGACGTCGGCTCCTTTTGGTTGGTCGAGTAAATCGTCTATTCTAGTCAAAGGGTATTTGTTCTTCAAGGTCGACTTGTTGAGTTCTCAATAGTCGATGCACCTGCGTAACGGTCCATCATTCTTCTTCACGAACTGTACTGACGCTCCTCCGGGTGAGACACTGGATTTTATAAATCCAAGATCTTAGGAGTTCTCGTAGTTGAACTTTCAGTTCTCAATGCAGTTATGGCTTCTTGGTTCTACTATTATCGCAGATTCTAGTTGTCGATCAGGTGGCATTCCGTATAGCTCTTCTGGAAATACGTCTTCTATCCTTGCACTATTGGTACATTCTGAATGTCCTCATCTTTTCTTTCATCACTTTCTAACTAAACTAGATAGGCGTAGCTCTCTTCCTTTTGCGTCTCCCGCATCGCACATAACGCTGATACTATGGGTATGCATCTTCTTCTACATATTCTGTTGAATTTGGTAACTCTTCCGCAGGGATTCCTAAACGAAATTTTCCGCTCCTTGCATTCGATTATTGATTGGTGTCCGATTAGCTAGTCCATTCCGAGTATGATGTCGACATCGGTTAGTTCCTTGACCTTCAGACCTTCGACCATGATCGTATTTGTTCCTAGCTCTACTTCAAAATAAGTATAACAATGGGTTATAGGGGTGGATTCTCCTATGGGGTTACAATGTCTAATGTAGTCTCCATCTTCACACTATTCAGGTTTAGCAATTCTACACATTTCTTGGATTTGAATAAGTGTGAAGCTCCGTTATCAAACAATATGATGACAGGCATGTTTATGATCTGGTAAATACCTGTGAGGTTCTCAGGACTTTCCTTCTCGGGTCCTTGTGTCAAACAGAATGCTCTACTCTATTGGTTCGCTTAAGGTGTTGGGTTCTTGGCTTGATTCTGCCTCGGTATTGTAGGGTTTTCCCTTGAACCGAATCACCAAAACAAATATGAACCGGATCGATTTATGGGTATTGTGCACAATTAAATACATGATAAACCCTAGCATGCTCATATGAATTTAATACTCAGATTTGTGGATTGAGGGATTACCGTAATTTCGTCGAGTCTGATCCGATCTTTTGCGTTTGAATTTTCAATTTTATTCAACCACACAATTCGATTTTATCTGCAAAAACAAAAATTAGAACTCTAATTTCTTAGATAAATTCAAAATTAAAGAAAGAAAATAAAATAGAATTTTGTTCTCCAGATCAGGTCTTCAGATCTGTATCCCAATGCTGTTCAGATCTACTACTGGTGAGGACTCCGTAGATCTATGGTTTGAGCAGGACAAGAATCAAAATTCTCCTCCCTTTCTCCTTGAAAACGGCGCCCACACTCTCTCTCTCTAGGTTTAGGGTTTTTCAAATGTGTTACAACTTATGAGAGAGAGCTGTCTATTTATAGACCTAGGGTTGTAAACCCTAATGGGCTCCTGGGCTCAATTCAGCATATTAATTTGGGCCAGACCTGGGACCTAATGCAAATAATAAAGTGAGCCGATAAATTAATTAATTCCCATGTCCACAACCCAGGACATAATTAATTAATTAATATTAATTCTTTTTCACCACAGAGTTAATACTGACCTACCCCTTTATTACCACTTTATGAGAACGGGCTGCATTAATTGAAAATCCTCATATTTAAGGTTACCGGACATCCATTAATTAATCGGAGCCTCTGACAAGCTCTAACTACAATTAATTAATATCTTATAATTCCTGAGTAGAACCACTCAATCCTTATCACTCATGCCTGAACATAATCAGCCTGCAGGACTTTGACACGATGAATGTTATTGAGCTCCTCAGGGAATGTCCCCATCCTATTACTCGAATATGGTTATCTAAACCCAGTCTCAGGCGGTACTACACGAACTGTTGTTACCCAAGATGCGGATATACGAGCACGTTACTTAGGCTCTCCACCATGGCAAGTCAAAGCAACAGTCAACCCGTGCAAAACCCCTGAACCTTCGTTGGGGTTTTGACTCAATCAATATAATGAGATCTAGTATTCGCTGATGTCAGACAGACGAATACATCTCACTGCGGTCCATCAATACGCCACCTCTGCGTATCAGCATGTCAAGTAACCAAGACAGATTACTTATTCCAACAATGCCGCAGCCATCCGGACAGATGTATCCTCATACGCTGTCTTGGTTGTGATCAGGTTTATGTCTCACTATGTCAAGTGATCATACTTTCTTCTGCGATCCACAACACGTCGTATGATCGTCCCTATCGGTGATATAAGAGGATACCATTGTTCATACATGTAAGATTGTTAACAGATAGGAGAAATAAACCGTTGTATACACATTATAATAAATGCTTTCATTATACAAAACCCATCAATCTCCCACTTATACTCAAAGCATAACTAAGCTACTACAGAGTATACAGTCCGTCTATCTAGTCTGCTGTCTCTTTAACCACAGTGGTCGGCATCCACCTCAAACCCAACTCACGAATATGTCTTTCGTAAACTTTCTGTGGCAAGCTTTTTGTAAATGGATCAGCAAGATTGTCAGCAGTGTCAATCTTTTTAATTTGCACATCGCCCCTCGATACGATTTCTCGTATGATATGGTACTTTCTCTCTATGTGTTTGCTTGCCCTGTGAGACCGCGGTTCCTTTGAGTTTGCCACTGCACCAGAGTTATCACAATAAATTGTAATGCTCCTCAGCAAACTCGGGATCATGCCCAATTCTAAAAGGTAGTTCCTGAGCCATACCCCCTCTTTCGAGGCGTTGGAGGCGGCGACATATTCCGCCTCCATGGTGGAGTCAGCAATGCATTTCTGCTTTGAGCTCCTCCAAGATACAACTCCACCTCCCAGGGTAAACACATATCCTGAGGTCGATTTCTTCTCATCCTGGTCCACTTGGAAATCCGAGTCCGTATAACCCACAGGGCACAAATCCTCACTTTGATAAACGAGGCAGTAATTCCTAGTTCTCTTCAAATACTTGAGGATGTGCTTTACAGCAGTCCAGTGCGCCTGTCCAGGGTTAGAGTGATATCTTGCTACCATGCCAACGGCATAACAGAATCTGGCCTGGTACACAGCATCGCATACATGAGGCTACCCACTGCCGAAGCATATGGTACAAGACTCGTCTCATCTTTCTCCCGCTTGTTGGAGTATACAGTAAAGCGAACTTTTAAGCGAGCTTTGTCATGTACTTAATCTCCTGTAAATAACTGAAACAAACGTTATCACATTGATGCAATCTTATGATTGCATGTATATCCGCTTATCTTATATTGTAGATAATGTGGTGGGTGTGTCGTCCCACTGAAGATCGCATTGTTGGGTTCCTTATAAGATATAAAACGTATTCACAACTGAGATAGTTCTGGATAATA
>JAPKLW010000900.1:0-52986 GCA_026898455.1 Plectranthus barbatus | reverse complement strand
TCAATTTATATTCTGGGCTGAATATATGTGTTTGGACTTATGGGAGGACCAATCCTATACCTTCTAGAGATCCCTGGCCTGGCCCAACTAGAAACCCTAGAAGATGCCTATAAATAGGATCTTATGTTGAGAGAAAAACCCTAGTTGTCAATTTTTCATAAGCTCATATGTTTAGCGACGGATAGGGTTTAGTTCACTCAAACATTGGAGATCTGGTATTTTGGATTGGCATCTACGATTCGGAGGATTGCTGTCCACCCGGTATCCGATCGTGGTTCGTGGGACACAGGCTAGAAGATCTCCAGTGGAATCGATCTTCAGATCTGTAAAGATCTATTGGTAATTCTTGATCTCCATGATTTAATTTAATTAAACCATGTATGTGTACGTTTGGTATCCAACATCGATCGTGGGGACGATCCGCCTTCACCGGCGTGTTCCTTCACCGCTGTGTCTGAGGACACTGCCCACTAGAAAGATGAACGCCATGTCTGAATGGTAGCAAGCCTTTCTTGGCGAGTTGCATGCTGAACCGGGCAATCACAGTATCCACATAGGATGCCTTGGATAAGCTCTACATTCATCTCTTAAGATCTCGTAAGACCTCAATCCCAAGAATATAGTCATCTTCTCCCAGATCATTCATTTGGAACTGTTAAGATAACCAAGCCTTGATTTCCGACATCACTCTCTCGTTGTTTCCAAATAGGAGTATGTCATCAACGTATAGTGCAAGGAAGACCACGCTCCCACTGACACAAAGTCGGTAAACAGAACTTTTGTTTTCCAACTATGCAAATCCATAGGATTTAATCACATCATTGAAACGTAAGTTCCACGACCTTGAAGCTTTCTTAAGTCCATACAAGGACTTCCTAAGCTTCCAGACAAGATGTTCTTCGCCCTTGCTTATGTAACCCTCGTGTTGGTGCATATAGATGTCCCTTCCTTTTTCAAGGTAACCATTTAAAAAAGCGGTTTTGACATCCATCTGCCAGATCTCGAAGTCCATGCGCAGCTATGGCAAGGACTATTCGGATGGATTTGAGCATGGCTACGGGTGAAAAGGTTTCGTCATAGTCAATGCCCTCTTTCTGACTATAACCCTTTGCCACCAGCCTGGCTTTAAAAGTCGTGATCTTTCCATCCGCCCATTTCTTTCTCTTGTATACCCATTTTCACCCTATGGCCCTAAAGCCATCCGGCAAATCAGTTTTCTGGTATACATCCATAGCAGTTATGGATTCAATTTCAGAATCCATGGCGACACGCCATTTGGCAACATCCTTGTCCTGCATTGCCTCTTCGAAAGTCAGTGGGTCAGAGTTCTCATGTCCGTCTTTCAGGCTCAACTCCGAAGACTCACCCACGAACAAGTACCTTTCTGACTGGAAAATAACTCTCCCACTACGATAAGCCATCGATGCCATGTCAGTAGTAGGTGCAGTAACTTGTGGTCCTGCACCTTGCACTGAAGAACGTGTCTGTGGTGTTGTACCTCTCACAGGTCCACCCACATCTACATGTTCCCCTCCCTTGGAATTGCATTCTCGTTCTCAATTTCTTGAAGAACGATATCACTCCTTGACTTGTGATTACTCACATACTCGTCCTCCAAGAATCTAGCGTTGGTGCTAACAACGACTCTTTGACTCTCAGGACAGTAAAAGTAACCACCTTTCGTTTGCCTGGGATACCCTATGAACAACATTACTTTTGACCTGCTTTCTAACTATCAGGTTCCTTCGACAGTACGTGTGCCGGACAGCCCCATACTCTAAACTTGCACAAACTAGGTTTGCGACCAAGGAAGATCTCAGAAGGCGTCTTAGGAACTGATTTAGAAGGCACCACATTTAGCACGTAAGCTATTGTCTCCAATGCGTAGCCCCAAAACAAAATTGGTAAGTTTGGATAACTCATCATTGATCTTACCATCTCTAGAAGATTCCTATTTCTTCTTTCAGCTACACCGTTTTGCTGGGGAGTAACTGGTGCAGTCCACTGGGATGTAATCCCATTTTCTGACAAATATTGCAGGAACTCGTTACCGAGGTATTCGCCACCGCAGTCAGATCGTAGACTTTCTACCTCAGCCTTTAACTCTTTGAATTTCTCAAAGCATTCAGACTTGTAGCGAAGCAGGTAAACGTATTCGTACCTTGAGTAATCGTCAATGAAAGTGACGAAGTACTCGTAACCTCCACCAGCCTGCGTGGACATCGGTCCACATAAGTCAGAATGGATCAATTCCAACACTTCCTCTGCTCGAGACTGACTAGCCTTGAAAGGCCTAGTTGACATCTTGCCCTCGATGCAGGATTCGCGGACTTGATAAGGTACAGCCCGGACTAGGTCCAATGTACCGTCATCTGCAAGTCTCTGAATCTGCTTCAAGCTGATGTGACCCAGTCTCAAGTGCCAGAGATATGTAAGATCCTCATCAGAAGAAGTAAGTTTTCTCTTTCTAAGATTATCAATTACGGATGAATTACATGCAATACTTAAGGACATTTTTTATCGAAGTAACATAAAGAGTGTAAATCAACATCACATAACGGATAACATTGTTATTACCAATGATAAAATCATAAATAACAAATATCCATTAAAGTTGATAAAATTGGTCCTGCCGATAAACCACGGCCCACAAATAAACTCTCAAATATACTAAATTCATCAAAACATAAAGAAAAGAAAACTCCATGAAGCTCCGTCATAGAACGTTGCCTTCATCCAGTTTGGTATCTTCTTGCCATCATTCACCAGCCTTGTCGGCACGGTCCCCTGCAAAGTACAACAACATGATCGACAAGTCAGTGCTTACAGCTCTAGAAGAGCATCAAAGGACTCTAATCATGCTTACAGTTATACATGCAAATGGCATACCTTGTCTAGCTTTGTTGGCTTGAAAATCTTTCCTCCAATGTCCTTTCTTACCACACCTGAAGCACCTGTCCCTGTCAGTCGCCACCTTAGGCTTTTTCCCTGCCCCACCATCCTTCACAGGTGTCTTCTAGGCCCATTTCTTAATCCCTTTTTTCCGCTTCATATTTTTCGGTACAGCAGAGAGATTACTAGAAGTGGCCAAGGCAACCTTCTGAGGGTTCATGACCGATTCCGTTGCCATCAAGTCATTGAGTAACTCGTTAAGAGTATACTCTTTCTTGTTCATGACAACATTCAGCCTAAAACTCTCAAAGGACTTGGGTAGAGAGTTCAGTATGATATCGACCTTAGCCTCAACGTCGATACCTCCACCATGCACAGTTAGTTCATCCATGAGGTGAGTCATGGTAACTACGTGCTCTCTCACTGAGGTGCCATCAGTCATTTTCTTACTCACGATTTCTCTCATGTGATTGAACCTGACGGCTCTATCAGTTTCCCCATAGGTTGCCTCCAGACTCGTCATGATGTTATAGACATCCCTATGGTGCTGATGTTGCTGCTGTAAGACTATCGCCACAGTGATCATCATGTAGCACTTGACTACATTGTTCGATTTCTCCCACTTGTTATAAAATTCTATATCCATTTGACTAGATTCAGCAGTTGGCACTTCGGGAAGAAGTACTTGCAGAACGAACATATGTTCTTCTGCAATCAGGAGGTACTCGAGATTGCGCTTCCATTCCAGGAAGTTTGGACCAGTTAGAGTGTTTTGTGCGAGAATATTGATGACATTAGACATAGACATATCTGAAACAATAAAGAATCTTAAATAAGAACATACATGTAGAACTTCGAAAACAAATGCATTGAAAACCTTTTAATAAATCAAATACAAATGTTTTCCACTAATTGCTCAAGAGTTCCCACCGCAAGCTACACTCGTAGACGTTTACGATGTCACCCTCAACCAGAACTGCGGGTTTTAAGCCCCAATCCATTTAATTTCACTACCATGTCAGGATGTTTTTGACACTAGAAATTAATAATTAGTGAAAACCTTAGACCAAGCCATCTCTCAAGAACAGGGATGCAATTCTTGCATTATATTCTAAAATGCTTCTAAGCAATTAACCACAAATTTAACTCCGGCCAAAAGAGACAGTTTAGCATGGCACGTAACCCTACCGCACAGCCCTTAAAGCTTTTGTTATCTATAATTTAAATCAATCCTAGAATACTTGTGAAAGAGATTTACGCAAGCTACACTCGTAGACGTTTACGCAAAGCCCTCCCACTATTCACATGATTTCAATTGTCTGTCTAGAAATCCCAACAACCGCACCCATGCACCTCTAGAAACTAGCAAGCTACACTCGTAGACGTTTACTAGAACGAGAGATACACTTACAGCCTAGGACCGCTTTGTGGAGGTCTATTGATTTTAATTAAAAAATCCGCTTAGTATTTTTCTTTTAAAAGGTTTCTTATATGCGCACATATAATTTCTTTGTTATTATATTTTCCAAATTTTTGCATGTAATTAAACAAGCCCAAAAATTCCCAAAATATAATCTAACAAAAGAAATTATTCACATAAGCATGCTTGAAAAACTATAAATAATAAAAGTGATAAATCATGCTTTTCCTATTATCTACACATGCTTAATTGCGCACATAATAAATCACAGATCATACGAGGACAATTAAGGCAAACAAAAATTCCTCGTGGCCCCACAAAAAAAGAAAAATAAACTCTATCTATTACAATTTGAAATTTGAATCTATTTGGATAAATACAAATCTTTTCAAATCTTCTAGGGCCTCCAAATCTTGATTCACCAAATCTTTTGGGATTTAGGCCTTTGTGATCTGATGATTTTCCCTAACCCTAATGCAAACCCTAGGGTTTACACAGGATTGCGCAAACCACCAAAACACAACCCATCGCGACGGGATCGCATCAGCCGACGACGACCACTGCCGTCGTCGGTCGACCGCTGCCGCCGCTGCCGTGGGCATGCGCGCGCTGCTCGCCCAGCACGGCCGTGCGCCTGCCGCGCCGCCGCCGTCGCCTGCCGTGTCCTCCGCCGGCCCTACGTCGGCTTCGTCTTCGTTCTTAGTCCTCGACCCGTCCAATTACATAATTTTGAAAAATAAAAAATACTGAATGTATTCTATTACAATTTTTCAAAATCTGCACTAATCACAGATTTTCTCATGATTTATAAAATTAATTCAGCCCTACACGGATAAACCACCACAGGCTGAATTACACGGGTTGCCACGAGGAACAAAAACCAACATCCACAAAATAGTAAATTCTTACGTGCATACTGAATTCAATTATGCACAAAAGAGCCATAAATCAGAAACCTGGCTCTGATACCAATTGTATGGTTTTCCCGTGAACCGAATCACCAAAACCAATTTGAACCGGATCAATTTATGGGTATTGTGCACAATTAAATACATGATAAACCCTAGCATGCTCCTATGAATTTAATACTCAGATTTGTGTATTGAGGGATTACTGTTATTCCGTTGAGTCTGATCCGATCTTTTGCGTTTGAATTTCCAACTTTATTCAACCACGCTATTCGATTTTATCTGCGGAAACAGAAATTAGAACTCTAATTTCTTAGATAAATTCGAAATTAAAGAAAGAAAAGAAAATAGAATTCTGTTCTCCATATCAGGTCTTCAGATCTGTATCCCAATGCTGTTCAGATCTACTACTAGTGTGGACTCCGTAGATCTGTGGTTTGAGCAGGACCAAAATTGAAATTCTCCTCCCTTTCTCCTTGAAAACGGCACCCACACACTCTCTCTCTCTCTAGGTTTAGGGTTTTTCAACTGTGTTACAACTTATGAGAGAGAGCTATCTATTTATAGACCTAGGGTTGTAAACCCTAATGGGCTCCTGGGCTCAATTCAGCATATTAATTTGGGCCAGACCTGGGACCTAAAGCAAATAATAAAGTGGCCAATAAATTAATTAATTCCCATGTCCACAACCCAGGACACAATTAATTAATTTATATTAATTCTTTTTCACCATAGAATTAATACTGACCTACCCCTTTATTACCACGTTATGAGAACGGGTTGTATTAATTGAGAATCTCCATATTTAAGGTTACCGGACATCCATTAATTAATCGGAGCCTCTGACAAGCTCTAACTACAATTAATTAATATCTTATAATTCCTGAGTAGTACCACTCAATCCTTATCACTCGTGCCTGAACTTAATCAGCCTGCAGGACTTTGACACGATGAATGTTATTGAGCTCCTCAGGGAATGTCCCCATCCTATTACTCGGATATGGTTACATAAACCCAGTCTCAGGCGGTACTACACGAACTGCTGTTACCCAAGATACGGATATACGATCACGTTACTTAGGCTCTCCACCATGGCAAGTCAAAGCAACAGTCAACCCGTGCAAACCCTTGAACCTTCCTTAGGGTTTGAACTTAATCAATATAACGAGATCTTGTATTGGCTGATGTCAGACAGATGAATACATCTCACTGCGGTCGATCAATACGCCACCTCTGCGTACCAGCAAGTCAAGTAACCAAGACAGACTACTTATTCCGACAATGATGCAGCCATTCGGACTGACGTATCCTTATACGCTGTCTCGGCTGTGATCAGGTTTATTTCTCACTAGGTCAAGTGATCATACTGTCTTCTGCGATCTACAACACGCCGTATGATCGTCCCTATCGGTGAGACAACAGGATACCATTGTTCATACATGTGAGATTGTTAACAGATAGGAGAAATAAACCTTTCTATACTCATTATAATAAATGGTTTCAGTATACAAAACCCATCAGGTATATCCCTTCTTGGCAGAGGCGGCCTGTTCTACCCACTCCCATCTTTGGTTCTCTATTGATTCTAAGGGTTGTGGGCATTATTAACTCGATGTCCTTGCCCACGGTGTCGACACTGAGCAGCAAAGTGTCCAACTTTTCGACATCGGTAACAGGTAGTGGCTCTTGCTGGGAATTCCCTTCCTAGGTGGTTTCTTCCACATCGTCCACAAATGCTAGTCACAGGGTGAACGATTCTTAGGGGTTGAAAGGCCCTTTGGATCTGTCGATCCCTTCCTTGGTAGCCTTGATTACCCCGCTTCATCTTCTTATGAGGTCAATTGTCTGACCTAAAGTCACGATGTTGTTTCTGTTCAAATCAAGGATTGTGAATTTGCCGAGGTTGTTGACTGGATGAGGCTTGTGTATTCCCATACTTAGGTAGTGTGGCTTCAATTGTCGAAGCTCGTCTCAGAGCAGTCTTATAAGTCAGCCCTTCCAAACAAGCTAGGGTTGTCCAAATTTCCTGTCTCAGACCTGATCGAAACCTTTTTTATTTCTTAACATCAGTATCAATTTGTTCTGGTGTGTAGCACGATAGTGCGCAAAACTTACGATCATACTCTTGTACTGTGTCTCTTCCCCTTTTCAGATTCATGAATTCCTCCTCTTTCCCTAGTTGGTACATTTCTGGAATATACCTCTCATATAGTTCGGCCTTAAATTCTTCCCATGTGAGGGCGATAGCTTTCTCTTCTGTTAGTGTGCTTAGGTGGCTTTCCCACCAATAATCTTCTTCTCCGTGCAGTTGATATAGGGCATGCAGATCATTTTCTCTGCCTCAATGCATTTGAGACACCGGAAGATTTGTTCCATTCCTCTTACCTAGATAGCAGCTTTTTCTGGGCTTTCAGAACCATCATAGACTAGTAGTTTTTGTTGCGCGAATATTTCTCCGATTTTCCTCGGAGGTGGTGATGGTGGTGGTACTTCTCTTTCTCCACCTATCTCATTTAGTGGTCTTACACGCGGTGGCATCCTAGGAAATTTAAAACATAAATATATAAATCTCAATATTAATCGCAATTATTCAAATGGTCTTATTCTGACTTTACATTTAATCATCATAAAGCACTTCCTGTCAATTTTCCAAGCGTTCATCTGAGGTGGTGTGCACAATCGTGCCATTTGTTTATCATATCACATATGCAATCGAATCATGATATAATTCAATCACTTGATTCCATATTTTTATAACATTGTATAACAATCATGTGCTTCGCACTCCCTTTCAGGAACTAAATTTCTATTTCCACCCAACGAGACCCCAATTAGTCTAGTCAAATTCCTATCGAATCCTAGGTCTAAATTTTGTATCGCATAATACTATGCACATGTATATTATTCATTCATTCAGTGATTAGCGATTCTCTCTTCGCTTATATGTACCCTTCGTTCTTCAAGAATAATCTCGCTAACTTATATACATATTCGAAGTAGGTAAAGTGTAGCGCTTTCCGAATTTTATTTGCTAATGATTGCTCTTGACGACAATATTCGATTTTAATTTGTCTTAATTTCATAACCATATGATTTATTGCTTGCTCATGACCTTAGGTGTCAAGATTAATTCCGCCAAACCACACGCCGTACAAACTAGCTTGCCCAGCTCAAATCTAGCTGAGACGCGGCCTGCTAGGAACCTGCGGCCCAGCCCGCGACATTTAGCCTTGTTTTTTACTCTCTGTCGCTGCCCACGGTGGTCGACCATGGCACAACTGCGGCATTTGGCCGTGGTTCTTGCTCTCTGTCGCCGCACGTGGTGCTCGCCCGCAGCACGACCGCGGCTTCGGCCATTTTCATACTTAGCCAAAATTTCTACTCCAAATTCAAACTATGCAATTCCATTAACTTCAAACACTAATTTGTCACAATTGGATGATTACAAAAAGATTCCCAATCATACCAAAATGTTTATGGTATAAGTTTGAAGCTTGGGTAGAGTTTCTAAGCTTGAAATTCGAATTTAATTACATTGACAAGGTTCATCAAAAGATTAGTGCTAAGTTAGGATCGCTATGCTAATCCTATGTCAAAAGATATCACATGCCCTTCTCTTGTTCATGGATGGACCACTTCTTCCTCATTCTCCCATGCCGGGTTGTGTGGCATCGCATCTTGATTGAATTGGTGGTGCACTTCATCTATGAGATTCCACTCGTCTTCATGATGATTCCCATGTGCAACCACACCCATCTCCGGTTCCAGAAGTTGCCCATATGGGGGTATTCCTCCATCTCCAATTGGAGGTGCAACATCTAGGATAAATAGCTCATCATCGCCACCTTCCCGACCATTTAGATTTCCCATTTCTTCCCAAATGATGGGATCATTTGGAGGTTCTAAGTGATCTCCCATGGGCTCATAGACTTTGTCATCTTCTTCTTGAGGATTTTCTTCTTCGAATTCCTCCTCTGGATCTTCTTCCTCTTCTTCTTCTTTATTTCCTCCTTCTTCTACGAGTGGAGATGATTGGGGTGAGGTTTTGGGTTTCTCTAGTTCTCCTCTAGGCACTCGGTAAACTAAGGGATGAGGTCTTCCATGAATTTCGTAGATGATGTATGTAGTTATGCTCTCTTCATAACCTTGTGGTAAAATACGCCCTTCTCCATATGGCCCTAATGGTAGCATTCCATACTCATCATCTTGGTTCCAAATGTGCTCCATAAATCCACCGGTATCGGCATGTACCACGTTTTATTCGGGGTAAGCCCTCAAATACATGGAAGCTTGCTCTCAAGCCCATGCACGCCAATTGTGTGGTAGTACTTCCATCAATCTCAAGATGGCTTGTGCATTGTCGATCCCATAAGTCTCCACGGTTATCCAATCGTTGCATTATTAGTTTACTATGGCTCATACGGTTGGCAACCTAGCATAGTTCGCGTTGAAGTAGATATCTAGCACGACCCTCCTATGGGTTTCTTCATGAATTCGTTTTCCCAAAACTTTTCTAAACATCTCACGATTTGAGGATCCATCGATTTAGTTGACGACATATAATAATAACAAAGGTAATAGTACAATAAGATGGCACTTAGGATGATTGATGTTTAACATCGAGGTTTAATGGTTCCCATTACTTGTATATACATTCATACAAGGTTATCCTTTGACCCATCACGGAATTCTTTTGAGATAATACTTTATTATCATATATTATATACCCAATCTTAAAACAATCCTAGGACTAATATCTTCTTATTTACTCCTTCTACATCTACATTATGCTCATTTAATAACTCATACATAATCAAATTCTCATGCATTTCACTTATTGACTTAAATATCTAACATGCTTATTTTCACATAACTCGTGTAATCTTGACATGCCAAGTGCTCATATTTTTCCTAGATTAAACATATCATAAATGATAATCACAAGTTCACGCCACATTATTCACATGCTTGTTCAAGTAGTCAAATGACTTAGATATAAAAGCATATTTTCATTCTCCTTTCTCATCAACATTTTCGAAACATGCGTTTTTAAATTTCCAAAATTCTCAGCTCATGATAGCATATTTCAGCTAATGCTTCAATATATAATTGTTCAATCAAAGCTATAACATGATTCCATTCGAGTCAAGTAAAAGTGGCATACCTTGATTGCGGTGATGGTGTGGGGCGTTGTTAAAAGTGTCGAACTCTTAATTATTTTTCATCTTACTTAATAAAACTCAAGAACCAACAAATATGGACTCAATTGAGAAAAGAATTTAAATATCATGTGCACATGGGTTCAAAATTGACATAGAGTTTTCAAGGAATTCCACATTTCGAGAGAATAAGGCATGATCCTATAGAATTTCAATAGAGTTTTCGAGATGGCATAAATGAAGGAAGATGGCATGAATGAAAGGAAATGGCAAGTCCATCATCAAAGGAGCATTTAGGAATATGGCATAGATGCGCATATTTGACCAACAAACACATACTTCACAATCAAATAGATAATCAAGAATGGTAAGGTATAATAGGCATGCTTAGAAATAGAATGACACATGAAACTAATAAGCATGATTAAAGAAAGAAGACTTCCAAGAACTTAAGGAATAATCAAAGGCATAATTCGATTAAGGCATGTTGCCACAAGGAATAGCATGTTTATGGTAAAGGAGACAAGGAATGTAGAACAAATAAACATGCTTGATTAGAATAAGACATTCCATAATTTTCTAAAGAATAACATGCTTCTTTCAAGTTTAGAAGTAATGAACAAAATAATAGAAGCATTATGAGGGATTTCAAACAACAAAGTTAGTACAAATAGCATGCTTGATAAGAGGGAACAATCAACAATTTACAAAATTCATGGACAATTTAAGCATGCTTGTTGAAAGGGAAACAAATTGGCAATCAACAAAATTATCTAGGACATGTTACAATTAAGCATGCTAGAACAAGGGTAATCAAAGGAAAGCTCAAAGAAGCCAAGCAAAAGAAGGTATAAGGAGGAATCTTTGACTCGGAGAAACATATTAGCAATCAAGAGAACGGATGAGAACAAGGTGCAAATATACATGCTTGAAGAAAGAAAATATTCGACAATCAAGAAAGGTAACAAGGAAAAGTTACAACTATGCATGCTTAGTTCAAACAATTATTTCAAGTAAGAGGCAAAATAAAAGAAACATGGAATGGCAAGTAAGCATGCAATCAATTGGAGACCTCGACTACAATGAGGTTCCGATATCAAGCACAATGAAAACCTAGTGCTCTGATACCACCTTTTGTCGCGACCCCAAACCGGGCCTATGTGACAGACCCACGTGCGAACAATGCACGCTAAGGGTTTTAGTGGTTTAAAACAAATTTCAATATTCATTTAAATAGTAGCAGAAGTAATTCGACATTTAAAAAAAAAGGACTTGATTTTATTTTCAAAAGATAGGAGTTTGAATCTCAATTGATAATCAAGAAATCAAGTGTAGTTAAAGCAAGTAAACATTTTCAAAGGACTTAATTATATTTTCGAAAGACAAGAGTTTAAGTCCAAACGATAACCAAGAAAGTAAGCATAATTGAAGCAAATAGTCTATTCGCAAGCAAGCGTGGAAATTGGATAATAACAAGTGAATTCAAAGAACGACCACCACGCGGGTCTTACGCCAAGTGCGACTTGGAATGATTAATAAACATGGACAATAAATGGGTACTATGTATGAAGACATAGCCCCTTGAGCCTCGATACCAAGTGACAAATTTGATCAATAAAATTTGAAAGGAGATGCCATGTGAGTTTGAATTTAAATCATGCCACTGGTCCAACTAGATCATGCCATTTAGAATCAAATGAACTAGAAGGGTTCACAAAGAGATCACAAACCAAGCTTGACAAATATTCAACTCCAAGAGGTTTCAAGAAATAACTTAAATAGGCTTACATAACATATGACTCCATGTTGTGCAAATAAACATGACAAAATAACAAGGACAATAAATGATGGTTTAAAGAATAGAACAAATGATTACATTTGATTTGAGGTTCACAATCGAACCACCTTCTTAGCTTTCCACCACAACGCTGCCGCCACCACCATCACCATGTACCTGCATGTAGAGAAAACACGCATAGGGGCTGAGTACTCCGCGTACCCAGTGGTCACGGTGTCCCGAAAACAAATTATATATATATGATGTAGTCACCGTAACACACAAGCATAGCACAAGGGTTTTGTTGAAATATAACTCATGCATGCTCAAAATAATTTTAAATACTTACATGGATCCATGAACACTCGATTTGTGGTGCATTTCACAATCAACGATCATATAATTCATAAGAACCGCGTGAGACACGTATGAGGGTGATCGTATCCCTCCTCCTTATCTCTCCCGAATGCTCGTGACATTTCTCAATTATAAGCACCAAAATATTTTAACGGTGACACATCGCTTTTCAAAAACAAAAATCATTTGTATTCAATTTTTGAAATCATTTTGGAAAGCAGACCAAAAGAAGATAGGATAAAGTAGTGCCCACCTTAATTATGAGGTGAAGGTTTACTTGGTGCCACTAGTTGAAGCTTCCTTTTGATAATCACTAACACCTAGATTGATTAACATTTAATTACTAGGTGTGTTCATGTAGTTTCATGCATTAGCTATTTTATTAAATAAGCATGATATTCATTTTAATGAGCTTCATGTGACACTTCATTCTAAGTCTACAATATATCATTCATTTTTATTTATCACGAAGTACAAGCTTGCATTATCATTGTCTACTTATCATGCTCAATAATTTAAGTATTTTTAGCTATTACACATAATTCATTAGCCTTTTTAGATCAATTATGATCATATATTTATTTATAACCTTTTCCTAGTGATGCAAATAGTTTAATTTAAAATCATGTTAATGTCCTAATTCTAAATGTAAATGGGTGATCAATTAAAGATGCAATATGTTTTAAAAGTATTTTTAATTTGAGAAAATGTATTTATTTGTTTTAGAAAAATATATGAATGAAAGCAAATGACTCGATGTTATTTAACTTAGCGAAATTCTCTTAGTCATGTATCTAAATGTGACCCTGTTTTCAAAATGATGTCATTTAAAATGTACAGAGAATTTGAGTATGAAATTTTATATGCAAAACCTAGATTTTAAAATTAATATGTTCCAGTTGACGGTTTTTGAAAATCATTTTTCGTTTAGAAGTTATGGGCTTGGGGAGAATGCATTTCCTGAAAATTTTGTTTACGGACTAAAACAGGGGTGCAGTCTTTAAAAATTACTTTTGATCATACTACTTATGATATAGACTTGAAATTTTAAATACAAACTCTATGATGTGTCATAAATCTAAATATAAAATTTGAAAATTTTCTAAGATGCCTAAGCGTAGTTTCAAAATCGTTATTTGACATGCGACATAGAATAACACATTTTACTGTAGAGAGCATAACTTTCAAACCATATAGTACTTTAACATGAAACCAAAGTCAAAATATTCCTAACACATTCAAGTAAATCATATTAAAATGTCAAACCCATTGCGTTCCATTTGACCCTACTTCCACAACAAAACAAAGAGCTCATTTTACAGACTTCGTCTCAGCATGCTCATTTCACTTTAACATGTATAAATTCGTGGCAACTCATCATCCAACAATGTATATGTTAAATTTCAGACATCACACATCTCATATAATGTTCATAAGTCATAGATCTCAAGGTATATCATGTATTAAATAATATATCAACAATAAGCATCAACATATTAAAGATTGGTCATTAAACATGCTTATCTTCACCCCTAGTTCATCATTTGCTCTAAAACTTGACAAGGGGACTCTTGATCCTACATGCAAGCTCCTAAACGTGTTTAAGAGGATCTAAAGATGGTAAATAGAGGTTACTTGAAGAGTTTAATTCTAGATCTAAGCCTTTCTTTCTCAAGCTTCGAAAATGGTGCTTATTAACTCTTGTTTGCTCTCTTCTTGCTTCCTACTTCTTGTACGTCTCTAGATCTACCATTTAGCTCCATGGATCTTCATTTTTCAGCCTTGGTCAAAAATGGAAGCTTGGAATTGAGGGGTGTTGTTGGTTTCAAAGGAAAGAGGAAGGTGAAAGGGCAATGTTTTTGTAAAAATGGAGGGGATTTGAGGTGGAAATGGGGTAGTTCTAGCTTGGTTTTTGTGGCTGTATTTTGAGAGCTTCAATGGAGGTCAATGGTGGTTGAATGTTGAAGAAGGTGAAATGAGTGTGGAGTGATGGTGAGTGCAGAGTTGTATAACTTATGTATGTTTATGTGAGAGGTAATGATTGTGTCTACATACTTTTCCTTCATGACTACTTTGCCCTTCTATTATTTAAGTGGCCACACACAATATTTCTTCTAGAGGGCCTAGCATGGTAATTAGGCCATGCTCACACGTGTATTAAAATATTCCAATACTAAAAAATTTCCCCAATATCTACATATATATATCATAAGGTTGAAATTTACATAATTCCCCTATCTTATTTAATAGGGCTGGAAATTCTTGGGGAGGTGTATGAAATAATTTTTGAGAATTTGCTTCGAAATAAGTCTCGAATATATTCACAAATTAATATCTAAAAGGAAATTAAACATGTAATATTCCTCTTATTGTTTCTAGAGGTGACCGATTTAAATAGGGAAAATTAAGGAAGTAAATTTCGGAATTCAACTCGGAATTATTCTCGAATAATTATGCTACATCGACTTAAATTATGAAATCGGACCTTGAATAATCCTCATGAAATTATTTAAATAGACTAAGGTAGAGTGGGCTTAATTTATTTTCTTCTATTGGGTCACACACTTGAATTTCCATTTTGGCTCCTATTATTTATTCTACTTGGGCTCAACATACTTGAGAGGATAATTAAATAAATAAATTCTTTAGCCCATTACTTCTCATGATTTAATACTTGGGCTTAAATTAATTTTCTAGCCCATGCCATAATGATAATGATAAAGTGGCCAATCATAGTTTTAATAATTAGGCCGATAAATATTTCTCGTAATTTAATTATTCGTCACGCTTATTAAATTAATTATTTATGTAGAATAGTGCAGAAATTATGGGGTGTTACATGACCACCCATTAATGTGTACTCATCGATGAGCTAGATGAGTGATTCCATATATTCATGCACTGAACGACCCTGACCCGTTTTCTGTCTTACAATACGCTTGATAAGACTGGATCTAGCATGTGCATCGAGCCCGCTATATGCTACGTCAAGACGTCGCATAATATCAAGTGCATACCATACATCACTATAACAAGGACACAATGCATTTTACATACCACCCAAGATGTATTGTCTGGCCATGCCATTTGACCACATCCACATGTGATACTGTGCATGCTCCTCGTTGGAAGATGCATCGGTCGGCAGACTCGGACAGGGAGTTTGCATAACAAACAAATGTCTAAATGAATCCAAAAGTTTGACAATGTTACTTTTCCATCCAGGAAAATTGGGACCAGTCAAGGAATTGTGTACAATTGAATTAACGAGCGATGCAATAATAGACATATCTGAAAAACAAATAAGCGGACTAAAGTAAGCACATACTACGAACGATTGAAACAAATATGCATAGAACCTTTAGATAAAACAATGCAATTTGCTTCCTCCAATTGCCCTAGCTAATTCACCGCAAGCTACCCGAGTAGACATTTACGACAAACGCTCAACCAGACCAAAATAGGTCCTTTAATTTCTCTCCATGCCAGGTATTCACCGGCAAAAGAAATTAATAATGGAGATCTTTAGACCATGTTCACCTATCCGGAGTAGGGACATCACAAATGAGTTATACTCCAGGCAACATCTAAGCCAAATAAACCACAATCCTAACTCCGGATGATAAAAAGCGATTTGGCATAAGTACTCGAGCCATACCGCATGCCCTTTACATCCTTTGTTATCCCATTTAGATTAATCTTAGAGACTTGTGAGAGTTGTCTCAATGCAAGCTACCCGAGTAGACGTTTGCTTAGAGGCTCCCATTTCTCATCTTAAAATAAATGTTTTATTTGGAAACTTCATCACATTAGAACTGGTAAGTTACTTCTAATGCAAGCTACTCGAGTAGACGTTTATGCTTCGAAATACCTTACTTCTAATGAGAAGTCGTATTTGTGGAGGTCAAACAACTTTAGTTTGAAAGATAACCAAAATCCAGCTTAGTATTTTAATTTCTAAAGGTTTCATGCGCACACATTATTTTATGTCTCATAAATTATGTCACATCTAAAATTCCATCATAAATTAATATGATTCCGGAATTTATAGACACAATTTAAAACATAAAATAAATCACATAAATCATGCTCAATAATTTAAAATTACAACATGCTTAAACAGTAAATAAATAAAGCAAGTAAGCATATTTTTCTATTATTTACTAGTGCGCACATAATAAATCACATCAGTACGAGAATATAACAAATAAACAAATAAAATTCTCGTGGCCCCTCAAATGCGATTACATGGAAATAAATTAAATTTAACTATTACAAGATTTAATTCCAATATAGATCTTCAAACTAGGCCTCCGTTGGACTTGAAATCTGAATCGGACTAGGAAATCAACATTTGGACTTCAAATTAGGGTTTGAGCAACCAAACCCTAGTTTCAGGACAGCGGGCTGCCTCTGGGCCGACGGGCCCGAGCTGCAGCCCGGGCAGCCACAAACCCTAGGGTTTGAGAAACCCTAGCTGCCACCCTTCTTCAACCAACCGCTGCCGCCACCATCTTTCACACCAGCCGCAAGCACCGCCAGCCAAAACCGCGACCCTGCTAGGTCCGATCGCCGTCGCAGATCACCCACGTTGCCGGCAAGCCAGCAGGGATCGAGTAGAGCATCAACCACCGCCGTATCGCAGAGGACGCGAAGCAGCAGCAAACGAAGCAAGGCTGCGAGCAAGTCCATGACCGCCGCACGCGGCCGCATGCAGCTCTTGCTGCTCGTCCCTACGATCCGCGCTCGCACCATTGCCTTGCCGTCGACCACAGCTGCCGCAAACGACCACCACCGCGCGCCTGAAGCGCGCGGCCCATCTGTGCCACGCCGAAAACACGCGTGCAGTAGCCAAAAATACAAGGCAGGCGCGGCCCAACCACAGTGGAAACCCTAGGGTTTCTGCTGCTGCCGGCGCTGTCGTGTCTGCTGGACTGAACTGTTGTCGAATCTGATGAATGTTCTTTGCCTCTTCGATCTTCCAGATCTCAGATTTTAAAGATTTGAAAATAAAATACAAAATAGATCTAAAATCTATTACATGATTTTCCCTATCAAATCTAACCACGGATTTTCTCGTGGTGGGAAACAGATCCAAAAATGAGAAGACCACGAGAACAAAAACATCCACGACAATTCAAGTCCATCCACAATAAATATAAACATACATATTTATTCAATCTCGATTTATTTGAGACAATGCCTAAAAATCCAAAACCTGGCTCTGATACCAATTGTAGGAATTGAGTCTATAATAGACAACGTGAGTTGTCATTTATTTCTTTAGCCGTTTGGATTCTTAAGGTATAAAAAAAAATCAGGCGAACCCTATGCATGCTCCTAATATTTAATTGCAAGTGATAGATCTATGGAATACCTGAACTCCAACGACTGATCTACAGATCTAGATCGAAGACAATGACGAAGGAGTAGATTTGGATGTGGGATCGATCAAAGCTATCTTGTTCTAACAGATCTAATCTTCTTATCTGTTCCCTTGCTCCTCGGAAATCTGGTGAGGATACGCTACCGAGTTGAATCAGAGATCCGAAGGAATCGATCACTTCCTCCCACCGATAGTCATCGCCCCTCTCTCTCTTCTCACATAGTTGTGTGTAAAACTTAATTAGATCTGAAGAGAGAAAAGCTTATATAGTGCTAGGGTTTACAAAACCCTAACCCTAATGGGCTCTGAGCATTATGTGGGCCAGACCAGAGACCAAATACAAATAATAAAGTGGGCCCTCTTTACTAATTAATTCCATGTCCAACCCAGAACATAATTAATTAATAAAACATTGCTTTAACCTTCACCACGATAACAATGTTGACTCACCCCTTTATTACAACGTAATTTGGAACGGGTTGCATTAAACTTAAATGATCCACATATTTAAGTTTCCGGACATTCATTAATTAATTTGGCTTATGGCAGTTAACCATAATTAATTAATCTCTTATTTCCTGAGTAGTACCACTCACTCCTTTTCACTTATGCCTAAATTAAATAATTCAACTTGCAGGGTTTAGCATAATGAACCTTGTGAGCTCCTCAGGGAATGTCCCCATCCTAAAGCGGATATGATTACCAAAATATCCAGCTTAAGCAAGCCACATACAAACCGCCACACCAAGATGCAGGTATAAGAGTACATGAAATACTCGCCACCATAGCAAGTCAAAGTGTGGTCAACTTATGTATGCCCCTTAGCCTTCCATTAGGTTTAAGATCATAACAAGTATCTAGAGATCTGACTCATTCATATGTCAATTAGAATGACACATCTCACTGTTGATCCCATCAATACAAAAAGATGTACCGACACATCAAATAGCTAGGATAAGCTCACTTATAAACTGATGTGTCGCAGCCTAAACAACCAGCCTATCTAAGAACTGTCTCAGCCGTGATACTGTTTATATCTCGCTAGGTCAAACGATTCATATGATCTTCTGTGATCTCCTACACACCATATGATCATCCCTATAGGCGAGATAATAGGATATTATAGTTTGTATCATATGTTTGTTATATCAGATAGCGACTATGTTGATGTAACTCATTTATGAAGACCAGTGTATCAAACAAACACACTCAATCATAAATACTTTTTGTATACAATCCCAACAGTGGGTGTGCAGCCTTGCGGCAAACCCTAGGGTTTTACCACGGCTGCACCGCTATCCGCTACCTCGGTCGCCAGCTCCCTCGCTTCCTAGCGGTTTCACAGCCACCATGCACGGTTGTTGCTGGGTCGGTGCTATCATGCACCGCCGCATGTCGCATGTGTCTTGTGGTTTCTTCGTTCTTCCTTTTCTTCGTGTTCTTCGTCTTTTATTTTTATAGATTTAATTTGAAATTGAAATTATAAGGAAACAATACAATCCTACTACAATTTTCAAATAATAAATCTAACCACGGATTTATCTCGTGGATTAAAAAATAAATCCTTATATAATGACAAATTAACCTGAAAACCACGAGGAACGAAAAATATACAATCCTGTTAGGTATTACTGTTATAATCCCACTTTAATTTGATGTTTTGATGTGTTAAAACTATATACCAAAGTCTAGGCTGTAGAGTATTACCTCATGTAATCCTTGTATAGGATAATCGAGTTGTAATAGTCTAGGAAGGAGGATATCATCAAAGTTGTGGAACAGTTTTGAAGAAGACATCATACTGACGAGATAACTGTCAAGCATACAAGACGAAGACAAGCAGAGCAGATCAAAGTCACAAAAACTGCATAGACAGTTTTCCTGCCAAAGTCAAATACTCAAAGAAAACTGTTGAGAGGCGCTCACAGTTTCAGGTCAACGCGTCTAAGAAAGCGTACGAGGCTAGTGTCGAGCAGTTGCAGAAGAACCTGAAGAAAGTCAATAAGAAAAGACAGACACTACTCAGTTGTGACTGGTGTACAACGTTGTTTGAACGTTTGACACATGAAGTACAAGCTTCTCTGAAAAGTAGGTCAATGCAGCACAGATATCAGAGGAGAAAGCGACCTTTTACAGAGAAGAATGGACTATGATTGGACATTCTTCTCTATGTCTCTACCGGCTATTTTCTTGGTCTCCACCTATAAATAACAGGAAATACAGAAACATAAAAACCTTTGCAAAAATCTTGTGCCAAACCTCTGAACAATCTCGCACATTCGAATCTCCGACACACCAGCCTCTCCACAGAAGTAAAAGCTCAAGGCATTAAACACTTTCAAGTGAGAAGACATTAATATCGTGGTTTATTTATTGAACACGAAGAATTTATTGCTTATAGAATCTTTGGAGATTCACTGTGTTACCCTGGGTACACGAGGTTTAAGTCAGCCGACTTAATCTACCTCCATGGTGTTCTTATTCTACGAATAAGAACATAGCAGCCTGCTCTTGCAAAGGAAGAGTAGGTTATTATGGACAACTGCCAAACTGTGAAAGTTCTGGGAAGAACTCAACCATCCAACCTACCAAATGAGGAAAATGGTGGTTTGTCCTCAGTCCAACTTCGAGCCGGTCCACAAAGAAGATGCAGAGCCTTCGACGGACTGAAGAAGGAGTGAAGTACAGCTACCTAGGCGAGTGATCCTTTGTGCCGTGGACGGAGGTCTCTACAACAACTGGCTATAGATTGTGAGGAGTGTATTTTCATTACTTAGTGAATTACAGGATCTGATATTCGAAGAGTGGACGTAGGACTTAAGGCTCCGAACCACTAAATATCCTTGTCGTTTACAGTTTTATTTTCTTACACACTTTATAGTTTTCTGGCATATCTTAAAACCTTCAACACTTGTCTCGTAAGTGTTGAAGTGCATAAACTGTTAACTGCTTACAATTGCCAAAGTGTTAAAACAATATGTTGGCTAATGTGAATAGTATTGCTAAAACTGCTAAGTAAAACTGTGTCGATAGTTAGCTGAACTGTGTAAGTTAGAGTACAAATTAACTAAATTAATACTTCCACTGCATATTATACGTACTCTAATCTGGGACCAACAAATCCAAAAATCATACAATTGCAAATCAATAATGATAATCATCATGCAAATTCATAGACAATATTATTTTTTCATAGAGTCAATTAATTCAACGTGGCTCTGATACCAATTGAAGGGATTGTTGGCAAATTGAATTGTCCATCCATAAACCAGGTTGAAATTGGATATCAAAAATAAATTTCTATGTCTATGAATAATCCTAGCATGCTCATATTGAAATGCAGAAGATGGTTTGTGCAGAATACCTGGATTGTAGAAACTGTTGAACTGGGTGAGCAGGGATTTGATCCTCAATCCTCTTTCTTGAGCTACAAGATTTAATCCTACAAGATGAAGGAATTAAATCTATTGAAATTATAAATTATAATAATAATTTCGAAACTAGAGAGAGAAAGAAGAAATTGATCCTCCAGATCTGATCTTCTGATCTGTATCCCAGCTCCGATCTGAAAATTTGGTGAAGATTTCCTTCGGATTCCGTACCTATCGAGAAGTAGAGTTTCCTCCTTCTTTCTCAGATCAAGATCGCCTATCACAGCTCCCAATTACTAGTCTGTTGCTTAGCAACTTATAATCTTGTGGTGTGTTGTGATCTGAGAGTCTTATAGGAGAAAACTGATCTCAGATGGGCTGGAGCTTTAATGGGTCAGACCAGAGACCAAAATACAAATAACAAATAAGGCCTATTAATTAATTAATTCTCATATTCAACTCAGAATATAATTAATTAATATTGATTCATGTCACCAGAGAATCAATAATGTCATATCTATTTGCTACCACATTATGAGGAATGGGTTGCATTGGCTAAAAAAATTCTCATATTAAAGTTTAACAGACATTTATTAATTAATTTGAGCTCTGATAACCTTCCAAAATTAATTAACATCTTTTATTTCTGAACCAATCTACTCAGTCATTTTCACTTATGCTTGAACTTAATCAACTTGCAAGACTTAGCATAACGAACATTTTTTGTTGTTCAGGGAATGTCACCATCCTATACTAAATATGGTTACCTAGTTCTAGTAACAGACAGTCATACAAGATTGCTGCCACCCAAGATACATATATACAAGTTCGACAAGAACTTTCTATCATAGTATCTCAATGTGACACACAAATCTGTGTATACTTCGTACCTTCACTTAGACATAAAATTACATCGAGCATTAAGATCAAGATTATTTTAATATCAGATAAAAGAATCGATCTTATTTAGGTCCTATCAATGCGTACCGCACGCACCAAACATACTAAGCAACCAAGATAAGTTGTTTATTACCGCGTATGATGCAGCTTATACCAATAGTCTATCCTGGGAGTGTCTCAGTTGTTATACCGTTTATATCTCGCTAGGTTAATCGATTCATACAATCTTCTGTGATAAGAGGATACTTGTGTTTGCGATACATGTTTGTTAATTCCGACAGGAGATGAACATACAACATTAATGATTCCCTTTATATTAAGTAATGTCCCCTTATATTAAGTAATGTCACTTGTACATAATATACTAATCATAATGCTTTCAATATACAATTTCATCGCATACGTTTGCTGCTCGTGTTTCGTCTACCTTTTCGGACAATCTCTTTTAATTTGTCCCTCCTTCTGACTGAGGTGACATCTCACCTTGGACCTCGTGGCATCTAGATTTTGACTAATGTATTTAAATTGAAGTCTTAAATTAATATATTTAAATATCTAAATTAAATTTAAAATCAAGATATTTACCCTTTAAATAAATAAAGAGAATTACATGTCCCATGTTCGAATGTACTCCCTCTGTCCCGCCAGATTAGTCCATATTTTCATTTTCGTCTGTCCCACCAGATTAGTCCACTTTCCTAAAATGGAAAAAAATCTCCTCACATCAATAAAATATTAATTCCACTACACTCACAAACATTGGTTTCTGTGCCGAAACCAAACTGGACTAATCTAATGGGACGGAGGGAGTAGTAGTAAAAGTACTTTATTTTTATAAAAAAAAGAATGATTCAAAATTTTTTCGAAAATATGTAATTGTAAATTTAAATAATTAAATAATAAAGAATTATTGATTCAGCATTTTCGATACATAAATTAAATAATTCATTAAACCAATTTTAAGTCGCAGAATATTTTCATTTGACGCCACGTAGAGTCGTAAGGCTGTAATAAATAATATTACCTCCGTCCCAAAACAATTGTCTGATTTGAAAATGGCACAGATACTAATGCGAGTAGAGATAGAGAAAATTAGTATTTTATTAGTGAGTGTGTAATAACTTTTCATTTTAGGAAAGAAGACAATTATTTGGGATAGACGAAAAAGGAAAACAAGACAATTGTTTTGGGACGGAGGGAGTAAACAAAATTAAATTCGAAGAGAAAAATGACAAAACCCCGGATCACGCTCTGCCTTTCGTGCTAACTCCGTCAGCCCCCACCGACAACCACCGCCACCGCTACCGCCGCCGTGGTTTAGCTGAAAATCACAGGCAACTACACGCACAATGTCTTACAGCGACACGGTCCCGCTACATCCGAGCTCCCAATCGGATATTGACGAGATCGAGAACCTCATCCACTCGAACCCCTCACCCGTCCTCCCCGCTCGGCCCCCGTCTCCTCCGCGCGCCTCCATCCCCATCTCCTCCTCTCCGCCGCCTCCTCCCGCTTTCATCCCCTCCAATCTTCCCCAGTCGGCCGTTCCCAAACCAACTCCTGTTCCATCCATCGCGCCCACTGTTCCCAACCTATCTGTCCCTCCGCCGCTCGGATCCACCAGCCATGGCGGTGGTATTGCGGCATCGGGGTTCGGATCCCTCCCAAATACTCTTACGGAGCCTGTTTGGGACACAGTTAAGAGGGATTTATCCAGGATCGTGAGCAATTTGAAGCTGGTTGTTTTTCCCAATCCGTTCAGAGAGGATCCAGGAAAGGCATTGAGGGATTGGGATCTTTGGGGTCCTTTCTTTTTCATTGTTTTCCTCGGCCTCACTCTCTCGTGGTCCGCTTCCGTTAAGAAGGTAAGTCTTGATTGTATTTTTCTGGGGCAGACCGATCATTTATGCTTTAATTTTGTTGTAGCCTTTAGATTTAAAAAGTAATAAATTTGCATCTGTAGTTTGAGGTTTTCGTAAATATATCTCAAATGTTTGAGCCGGATTACTCTAGATCGGAATTTGTATTTATTTTTTATATGATTGCTTGAATGAAGCTCTGTGGTAATGTAAAAGTGTGATGCTAGATGTGTTTTCTGGACATTTTTTGCAGAATTGATATCATCAAAAGAAAAGTAGGACTGCCGGTGAAATTGAAACATTTTCATATTAGCCTTTTCTTGTTAATCATCAATTTCTATCTTGTTTGCAGACAGATATAATGGCCGGAAACAGTTCCTAAAACTTAATCAAAATGAAAATAAAGCTTTGATAAATCATAATAAGGTAATGTCATGTCAAGGTAGGACTTGACTAGTGTGTTTCTGGTTCAGAATTGGTGAGTAGGGCAGTAGTCGATCGTTTCGTTTTGATATGTATTTCAATGTTTTTGCGCGTGTATGTTTTTTTTCTTTTTTTTTGAGTAATAGAAAATTGTTTGCATTAATGTGCTCTGTGTGCTTCATGTACATATTCATAATTTAAACCTGCCTATTGAGAACTTTGGAAGAAGTTCTATCATCTATGAGAATTCAATATTCATGAATTGTTGAGTTTGCACTTATATTATATGAGCACAACGATCCCATTTATCTGTTTATTTTTTTGTTTTCCACACAGTGCGATAAAAAGGTTGTTGTTATTGTTGGTATGTCCTTTATTATTAATTTCATGTTAGAAGTTTAAAACTAACACGTCCGGAAAAAGATGGGTCAAGATTTGTTCACTTTTAGTACATTTTGGTTGTCACCACATCTCAATCTTTCGACCCATGGGGCACTCAGAAGACGTGACTGTTAAGCTGAATGCTAAAAATACTTCCAGGCAGTATTATGCATTATCCTAGGCAATATGTTAAGGCACCCCTTTCTTATGCCCTGAAGCATTTTAAGTTTCACTTGTAGAATGTCGTATCCAAAACATCTTGGACAGAAGGATTTGAATAAAAAACTAGATCTCTATATATATGATTTTTAGAACAACCACAGAAACTTTGAAGCCAATACTCACCAGCTTTAATAGTTAGCCTGTGCCCCTCTTGTATTTCACCTCCCCCCCCCCCCCCCCCCTCACCAAAAAAATTAAAAGAAAATTATCTGTTCTTCACTCCAAATCCCAAAATATCTTATTGGGGAGTAATGCCACGACTGACCTTCGGCCTTTAATTTTGCTGTTAAGGAATAAACCTTGTTCCAACTAAAGTGAACTGTATATTTCAAAATTAAAATCACTCAACCTGGTATCATTAGAATGAGAACTGAAACAGTTGAAGGAAATGTTTTGCCCATCTATCTTTTATTATGCGATCACATGGTCAAGTCATTGAATGGAATAACTATGTTGATGGAAGGCAACTCCTTTGTGGAATACTCCTGCAGTTTCATTTCTGTCGTAATGCACCCTGAAGTCAGCTAGTTATATATCAAAGTTTACTATGGTCTAGTAAATGTGCAATGGAAGAGTTTTAGTGAATTAGCACAGATATCCAATTCATGAAAGCATGTGTTAGAAGCATAACCATCCATCACTCCAATTGTCAAATTGTGCTGATTTGATGTTGAGCTACTTCGCACTGGTCTAGAGACGTAAGTCCTCAAGTGATGTTCCTAGGCTTGATCTTTTCATGGTAATTTGCAACCCTGTTAGCTGCTTCTTATAAAACAGAAGCCTATAATATAGTGATATATGTATGCTTTGGACATCCGTTGTGGTTGAGATTGATTTTAATATACATACTAATAAGAAACATGACAGATACACATCACAGAAGGGGTCAGTGGATTTGAAGTGCTCAGATTATTGCAAATGATTTTAAACTTGTACGAGCTAGACCCTCACGAGATTTAAAAGAAAAGAAACCTCCAGTTGCTAGTTTAGAGTCCTAAACTTAGAGCCATCAAAGTTGGTTGAATCGGTGGTGTAGATATTTAGAGTAGGAGCAGATTTCCATGAATATGAATATATATACATGCATGCATTGGGCTTCCTCTAATGATGTTAGACTTGTTTAATTGGCCCTCTATGGACTCTTATCAAGGTCTATTTGAAATAGATTTCACTGGTAGGATTTTTGGTTGATGTAAGCACTAAGTAGTCATTCCTGTATTATTGGGGGTGCTGACACTGTGCAGATACATTTAAGCCTATCTTTGTCCTTTTTTCTTAATAACTTTCTTAAGATAATTAAATTGTATTTTCAAGAACACTAGAAAGAAAGATAGTCCTTTCAACAGTTTATTGTATTTGTATATATGATTCTCCCAAGGGAAAATACACAAATTTATCCAAAACTTTTGATGAGTTCCCAATTTTATCCCAAACTTTTAAATATAACAATTTCAGACTTAAACTTTGAATGAGTTCCCAATTTTATACCAAACTTCTAAATATAACAATTTTGGCCTAAACTTTGAATTTTTTCTCACCGGTCAATATTTAAACATTGAAAATCTCACGTGGACACAAATAATTACATGTCATACACAAAAGCCCTACACGGACACTAATCTTCCATGTCATTCTATAACATTCATTAACATTCGTGAAGTATTTATTAAGAATAAGAAATTTTAGAGTAATATATTTTTATAATATCTTTATTAAATATAAAGAACTTTAGAGAAATATATTTGATAAATTATTAAGATATGATTTGATTTTATGCCTTTATTTGTTTTAATGTGAAAAAACAAATATATTTAAATCATTATCTTTGATCTTATGTTAAAATAAATTGTTCACGAAAATAATATTCTTTTAGAAAATTATCTTAATTTGAAAGTAAAATAGTGAAGTGAAGATTAATATAGTATGATATGTAATTATGTGTGTCCATGTAAGATTTCTTATGTTAAAATATTGACCGGTGGGAAAAAATTTAAAGTTTAAGCCGAAATTGTTATATTTAAAAGTTTGGGATAAAATTGGGAACTCATTCAAAGTTTAAGTCTGAAATTGTTATATTTTAAAGTTTGGGATAAAATTGAGAACTCGTCCAAAGTTTGGGATAAATTTGTATATTTTCCCTTATCTTAAATCTTAACCATCAAAGGCTTGTTATTGTTTTTTTAGGCTAGTTATTATGCTGTATAATATGTCATTGTTCATAATATTCCTTGGCTATTTAGTTTCAGTTTTGTTTCAACACATGAAGACAGTAATTTTTCTTTAACTGTTTCCAAGTGTCTGAACATCTCTTAATTTATTTTCATGTTATGTTATCCTTTTTCCACTTGATTTTTTTTTCTTTTTATCACTTAAGTTCTGAATTTCATTAGCACTTTTCTATGTTTGATATTGCATGAACACATTGTCATCTAATGTGTTATGACTTTTTAAACATTGCTCTGCATATGATACAAAGTTGACCTCATAAATGTACATTCTAACAGAGACATGCTAACTAACTCCCCTGTTTATTCGTGCCATTCGCTGATGTTTAAAAACTACTCTCATTTTCTCATTGCTTTGAAACAATGCCTATTATCTTAACTACTTTTCTATTATCTTGGTGTAGAATTATTTTCTTCTTATGCTATCCTTGTGCGCTTAATTTTCATTTTTTGACGTATGTTTCCGATTTGACATTTTTCTGTCTGTTATGATTAAAAAAAATATGTTGACTATCTAATAAAATCTATACGGACACTTTCACCAGCTCCAATCATAAAATTTAGCTTCCTAGGCTGTATGAATTTTGAAAATTTCCTTTGGTACATTTTGTCGGTAATGTGCTAATGGAGTTATTAAACCAAAATACTATGGAGCTGCACTAATCCCAGCTTTTGCAGATTAGATTTGTACTGTTGTCAGCTGCAATTATGACTAAGTTTTTAGAGCAGGGAGAGTTTAAGCTTTAAAGTGCATGAACATTGCTGTAATTCTGAATCTATTATCTACTGCCTAAGAGGTATTTATGTTGGATGATTTCAGTGTCTTGTGTTAGGGCTTTGTCTTGCTAGGAATTATGCTGTTTCTTGTAGACTTTGGAATATGTAATCAACGAGGTTAGTAGAACTTAGGGAAAGGAAATGATGTTTTGAAAAGGTATACTTGGTCGAGTAAGCCAAATATCAAACTTGATTACAATTTTTAAATTTTTTTTCTTTGCTTCATATCCAAGCAGCTATGTTTTGACAAGTGATGCTTTTCCTATCTCATTTTGCCTTCCAGTCTGAAGTTTTTGCTGTTGCATTTGCACTTCTTGCGGCTGGCGCTGTGATTCTTACCTTGAATGTGTTGCTACTGGTATATATATATCTCTCTCTCTCTCTATCAGGGTCACACATGCACACACACATGGCCAAATAGCTCCTATGAATTATTACAGAACATACACGTGCAAGAGCTCAGCCTCATAATTTTTGTATATATTAGGGCGGGCACATTATCTTCTTTCAGAGCCTAAGCCTTCTGGGTTACTGTCTATTCCCGCTGGATATTGGTGCTTTAATTTGCATGTTAAAGGACAACGTGATAATCAAAGTGGTGGTGGTTGCGGTTACATTGGCGTGGAGCTCATGGGCTGCATATCCGTTCATGAGCAGCGCTGTCAACCCAAGGAGGAAAGCCCTTGCGCTCTATCCCGTCTTGCTCATGTACGTGTCTGTAGGTTTCCTCATCATTGCCATCGACTGATTCTTCAACAACACGCTCTCAGCATTGATCGGTTTGGATTGATTCTATTGAAGTTTTGCCTCTGTTTCTGCACTTTTCTGTAAAACCAGCATAACCCTAAACAATGCCAAATGCACCCTCTTTACTCTTGTCATGTCCACCCTCCCCTTTCCTCTCCACTTCTTTCTCTCTCCTCACTTGTCTCTCTTGTTTACATTGAATGATTTGTAAAATGTTAGTCTGAGGTAATTTTACAAAAATTTGTATACTGGGATTTTAGTGTTATCTTCTTTGCTTCAAAGTTGGATTATGCATTAGGTTTTCAATTCTACTTGCATCGGTTTTAATACGAAATTTGTTGATGCATGAAATGTATTGCGTCAAGAATAGTTTAATTTGGTGTCTAGTTCGAGTTTAATTTATTTGTTAATGTTTGAATTTTGAGCATTTTTATTGAACAGTTTAAGGTTCACAAACTTCTAAAGTGAATTATTTAAATTTATATTATATTTATTATTTTTTTAAATAAGAAAATTATTTATTCGAAAGTATTATCTTATTTATATCCAAATTTAACTTTTTCTTATAACTATAAAAATTTATTGTACTTATTTTTCTTAATTTATGAAAATGCTAAAATTTATAAATTAAATAAATTTATATTTAATATTAATTTTTTTGGATCGTGTTTTTATCAAATTGAATTTTGAGTGTTTCTCACCAGGGGTAGTAAAAAATTTGGGATTTTGTATTTTCAAGATTGAATTTCATATTCAAATAAACCTTGTGAATTCGGAAAGAATTTAATTCAAGTCCTCTATTTGGAGTGTAGTTGAAAAAATATTTATCTATGATTCATGAACTCCAGCTTTTATGAGAATATTGAGTGAGTTCTAAATTAATATTTTTCTATTAAAAAAAATATTTTCAACATGATGTGAACAATAATAGGGCACATACAACTTAATTTTTTAGGCAAAAACTTGCGTTAGGCAGGTCTAAATGGTTTAGGCGGGTTTTATCCTACTTAAATGGGTTAACTCATTCCAAATAGGATTTATTAATTCCAATTAAGGTATATTATATGGATTTGGGCTTGGGTTAATGGATAAAACCCGCCTAAATCGTTTAGGTCTGTCTAACCCAAGACCTTCCCAATTTTTTAAAGTTTTTACTGCCTTAAAATGGTAAAATAATAAGATAAATAGTTTTTTTTTTTTAATAAGTTTATTAATCTTAAACACACATATTCACTCAAACATCAGATGTCCCCTGAAAGCTCTCAACCACAAACAAAATGTTTTAACTAGTAAATCCGAGCGAAGGAACAACAAATAGTCAAATTGTATTTGAACTATGTTTGCTTTTCGCACATTATTTTTAGTAGTTATTTTCGGAATGCCTAAACTTTGAATTAATTAAATCTGCCTGAATTAATTAAATCTGCCCTGACTATCTTTGTCATCTAATAAAGGACAGTCAGAAAAAGTGTTTATATTAGAATATTTCATTTCATATAATATTTTATTTTTATGAGCACATGTCGAATAGGACTAGTGGAAAAACCATGAATTGGTTCCACTGTCATCCATATTAATAATTTTATTGTAATTGTATATGATAATTTATTTTTAGTATTGAAACTAATTTAAAATTATATAATTGTAATTAGTTGGAATAGTTTAATGAATTAAAAACCATACTCACCATTAAGTTAAAATTTGTCAAATATTATTGAATGGAATAATAAATCTTAATAAATTAAATTAATTAATCCATAAATATTGTAACTAATTTGAGATTTTTCAGTTTGAAATAATAAAAATTGAGTGAGTCTTTTATGGGATATATGTTTTTGTAAGGCGGTGAGACATTGAGAGAATTATGATTGAAATATACATTTGTAGATAATACATTCTATTAGTGTTGGTCCCGAATTATCAGGGTATAACTTGGCAGCGGAAAATGTGATTAATCGTTTCTTGCACTCTGCTGGTTACTCAGCTGACTGGGACCTTGTCAGCTGGTAAATCAACTTGCACTTTGCGTACTCAGCTGACTGGCGACTGGCTCGTCAGCTGGTAGCTCAAGACTTAGAATATTTTTATCCTTGTTTGCACAGTTATATCAGTTTTCAGATATACTCCAGCACTTGGGTGCTGGGTTTTAAATCAGTATGAAATGCAGAAAGCTGATAAAAGACAAAGGATTTATAGTGGTTCGATCAACTGATCTACGTCCACTCTCCAGTCGTAGCACTGGAAATTCACTATAGAGTAATCGGGTACAAGCGTCCTACGATCTATCTCTAGCTGGTGAATGCCTCGTCCACCAGTTCACTAGATCAACCGCTCCCGGCCTTGTCCTTCTTCAACTCTGATCTGCTGATGGAGTGCGAGCACGTCACTTCAACCTCCACAGCTTCACTGGGTGTTTAGTTCTCCCAAGAACGTATCTTCTTAATACGGCAAAAGCCCGTGATAACTCAAGTGCTGGCTGGCACAAGAGCTGCTGTGAACTTCCTCGGAAGAGAAAGAACACCAAAGAGATCTGAACTTACAAGCTGGAAGCTTGAAGTCTCGTGTTTGATAAATCAACACACGGATAGCCTTTAGAAAGGCCTCGAAAGTGTTTGCACTTCTACTTGCTTGAGCGTAATAAATTTCAGACTTTCGGTAGGTGAAGAGTATTGAATGTTGATGGATCCCAGGTATTTATAGCCGAGGGATCCCATTCAAATATTCTAGCCGTTTGGACACATCCGGAAAAGGTCTCTGTCCTCGCATGTCCTTCTGAAGGCGGCAGGTAGGAATTTCCGGAAAGCGCCATGCTTTTGTCCACTTTATCTGACATTGATCTCTTTATGTCAGAACGGCACTATTCATCAGTACGAGGAATCGGAACTGGTGTCTTGAACTGATAGACTTTAAGGTATCCTCCTTAAAGTCATACTCTGTCAGTTAATTCCTCGACGAATCTTCTTTTTGTCTCTAAGACTCTGGGAGAGAGAATCTGGAATTCTGCTGGTAACATCCGACTGGTAGATCATTCTGGTGATCTTGTGCTGGCAGTCTCTGCTGGTGACTTGCGCTGGCACAATCTAAGTCTACCAATATGTCTGATGTTAACTCTTGGAATCTCCCATGACTGGTGGCTTCACCGCTGGTGAACAGTGTCAGTGAGAACACCTATTCTGCTGGTAAGGTTTGTCAGTCGCCTGCTGATGAAAACCTTCCCAACTGGTGAACAGTAACCAGTCATTAGCTCTTTCTCATGCTGGTGAACAGTGTCAGCACGAGTCTTTGTCAGCCGCCTTCGGATGAGACTTTCTCAATTGGTGAACAGTAACCAGTGGTAAGTACTTCTCATGCTGGTGAACAGTGTCAGCATGAGTCTTGATCAGCTGCGACTTACAACTCAAAAGACCTAAACAGGACTTTACATTTGAGACTAGAGCTATTCTAGAGACAAACTGACGCTGGTAGGACTTAGGATTTGATCCACCAAAACACCAAACTAGAATCTAAACCAGTAGCTACTGGGGAAAGGAAACTTAGCCAAATTTCCCAACAATTAGGAATTATATTGTAATTCTCATTTTTTATTTTGTTTTGATGTGCCAAACCAACAAGTTGTCAGTTAAAATGTATAGAACTTATAGGTCTGTACGTGACATTAGCTCAAAAACGTGTAAAGTCCTGTATAAGGTTATCGAGTTGTAATAGGAACTTGTTATCTTACAAGTTTGGGTCTCGAAGCCAATGACGATGATATTGTTAAATGCTAGGAAATTTGTTAGAAATTTCCTTATTTTATTATTGTGTTTTGGTGGGTCAAAGTATGTAAAAGTCATCTTAGATAGTTTCAGCGTAGTTGAAAAATGAAATCCTGCATAGGATCTTTTATTGAGTTGTAAGTTGGAGCTAATCTGAAGACTAGACTGACTAATCAGTCTAGAATGCGCAAAAGACCTAACAGACAAAGGTTCGAGCCGAATATACAAGTCTGGATAACTATGGTCTCAGCGAATACGCCATACTTACCAGCATAGAGATCAAGCATACACCGAAGGATGATGTCATTAGCATGGACTTGCAAGTATGACAGCCTGAGCATGGACTTCCTAGTCCAGGTCCCAGCGCATAAAGACAAGAAGAACCGGTTGAGGAACATACTGACGAAGTACAAACTTTAAGGATTTGAGATGTCTTAGTCTGCAAGCACGAAACTTAAAGTTTCGTTACCTAGGACAACCAGTCCGAGATTCCTCAAACTGACGAATACTTTCATTCTGACACAAAGGCGAATCGTCGTTGTCAAAGTGAGAAAAAGTGGAGCAGCTGCCGAAACATCTGAAAAAACACCACCTACCCGCCTAGCGCATCAGCCAACAGAGACATCTGATTGGACATCTTCCAATTTGTCTCCAACAGACATTTATTTCAAATCTTCTATTCTACTCTAAGGTTATAAATACCGGAGACTTCAACCAGAACAAGGTTACCGAATTTACAGAATCAACACAAGCTACTATTAAAATTATTACCAAACATTTTCAAAGTGAAATCAATTACGCTAAAGCTGAGCAAATAGTTCGAGGCTCCTAAGCTTTTCCGTGTGTTACCTTAGTGAACACGAGACTCAGAACTTTAGTGTTCTTGAGTTATTTCTTGGTAGTCTTTCTCTCAAAGAAAGACTACAACAGTCAAGTACGTCTTGTACTTTGACTTGTACTGGCAACCTACTGCCAAGGAGACAGTTCAAGGGAGAACTATAAACACCCTATTTCGGCTACGAGAAGGTTGAGTGGTGCGCCCACACTTCGAGAAGCTACGAAGCGAAGAACCAAGCAAGGACCAGATGAATGCGCTTGTGGACTGAAGGACGAGGCATTCTTCAGCAAGAAATAAATTGTAGGAGCACCTGTAAAGTTCTAAGCTTAGTGGATTTCCAGACTTAGGTCTGAAGTGTGGACGTAGGACATTTTGGTCCGAAATACTATATATCTTTTGTCATTTACTGCTTTCTATCATACTGTTAGCTTATTTCCTTTTAAAACTCAATACTCAAGTGTTGTAGTATAATCTAAATACTGAGATTAGACATACTTGACGTTAAGTACCTGAACAAGATTTGACAAATCAAGCTAACACGTCACCATCAGTTTGAATAAGTGCAAGTATACCGAACAAATAATTTAATTTTCGCTGTGCATATATTTTCTACTCTGATAAACTGAGACCAACACTAAAGAGCCAAGAAACTGACAAGTTACTAGTTGCAGAAGATCTCAACAAAGCATTTGGAACTGGAAAGTTGACAACAGTAGGGGTCAACAACTAGTTTTCGGAAGCCATAAGAGAAAACTTACAAGACCTAACAAGTTTAAAAATTGAGGATTCTGCAAGTTTGCATCTTTCAAAGACAAAATGCCAAATTTCTAAGGAATCTATCAGTTTGGATTCCTAAGACGGGGAAAAAGAGTCATTCTGACACAAGGTAGAAAAGTCTACGTACCACAGTACTTTGTACGGTATTGCAGCGCAGAAAGCACGAAGTGTCAGAAAATCGCACTAGTTTGTTTTGAATTTGTATCGAACGGCTACATCTAGATTCTCTCAAGGCCCGCACCTATAAATAGAAGAGAAGACACACAAAGAGAGGATTACAAGAACCTACGCTCGACATACATACTACGAGAATTATTGTCACTATCTAACCATCATTTAAGCTTTTAAAGCTCTTGTAGCTTTCCTTGTTTTTTATACACGAGACTCTTATATTCTTGCTAGAGCTATTTGTAGGGTTTTCCAGTGAACCGAATCACCAAAACCAAACTGAACCGGATCGATTTATGGATTTTATGCATAATTAAATACAAGATAAATCCTAGCATGCTCCGATGAATTTAACTACCAGAATTGTGGATTGAGGAATAACCGTTATTCCATCATGTCTGAACCGATCTTTTGCGTTTGAATTCCAAACTTTAATTCAACCATGCAATCCGATTTTATCTGCGGAATTAGAAATTAGAAATCTAATTTCTTAAATAAAATCGAAAAACATAGAGGGAAGAAAAAATTTGTTGTTTTCCAGATTAGATCTTCAGATCTGTATCCCGGTGCTGTTCAGATCTACTACTGGTGAGGACTCCGTAGATCTTTAGTTTGAGCAGGACCAGAATCAAAATTCTCCTCCTCTCTCCTTGAAAACGGTGCCCACTCCTCTCTCTCTAGGGTTTAGTGTGTTTCAATTGTGTTACAACTTATGAGAGAGAGCTGTCTATTTATAGACCTAGGGTTGTAAACCCTAATGGGCTCCTGGGCTCAATTCAGCACACTTTCCTTCGGCCAGACCTGGGACCTAATGAAAATAATAAAGTGGGCCTATAAATTAATTAATTCCCATGTCCACAACCCATGACACAATTAATTAATTAATAATAATTCTTTTTCACCACAGAATTAATACTGACCTACCCCTTTATTACCATGTTATGAGAACGGGCTGCACTAATTGAGAATCCCCATATTTAAGGTTACCGAACATCCATTAATTAATCGGAGCCTCTAATAAGCTCTAACTACAATTAATTAATATCTTATTATTTCTGAGTAGTACCACTCAAACCTTATCACTCCTGCCTGAACATAATCAGCCTGCAGGACTTTGACACGATGAATGTTATTGAGCTTCTCAGGGAATGTCCCCATCCTATTACTCGGATATGGTTACCTAAACCCAGTCTCAGGCGGTACTACACAAACTGCTATTACCCAAGATGAGGATATACGAGCACGTTACTTAGGCTCTCCTCCATGGCAAGTCAAAGCAACGGTCAACCCGTGCAAACCCCTAAACCTTCGTTAAGGTTTGGACTCAATCAATATAACGAGATCTTGTATTCGCTGATGTCAGACAGACGAATATATCTCACTGCGGGTCATCAATACGCCACCTCTGCGTACCAGCATGTCAAGTAACCAAGACAGACTACTTATTCCGACAATGCCGTAGCCATCCGGACAGACGTATCCTCATACGCTGTCTCGGCTGTGATCAGGTTTATGTCTCACTAGGTCAAGTGATCATACTGTCTTCTGCGATCTACAACACACCGTTTGATCATCCCTATCGGTGAGACAAGAGGATACCATTGTTCATATATGTAAGATTGTTAACAGATAGGAGAAATAAACCGTTGTATACTCATTATAATAAATGCTTTAAGTATACAAAACCCATCAATCTCCCACTTATACTCAAAGCATAACTAAGCTATTACAGAGTATTAAGTCCGTCTATCTAGTCTGCTGTCTCTTTAACCACTGTCAGTGGTCGGCATCCACCTCAGACCCAGCTCACGAATATGTTTTTCGTAAACTTTCTGTGGCAAGCTCTTTTTAAATGGATCAGCAAGATTGTCAGCAGTGTCAATCTTCTTAATCAGCACATCGCCCCTCGATACGATTTCTCGTATGATATGGTACTTTCTCTCAATGTGTTTGCTTGCCCTGTGAGACCGCAGTTCCTTTGACTTTGCCACTGCACCAGAGTTATCACAATAAATTGTGATGCTCCTCGGCAAACTCGGGATCACGCCCAACTCTAAAAGGTAGTTCCGGAGCCATACCCCCTTTTTCAAGGCATCGGAGGCGGCGACATATTCCTCCTCTATGGTGGAATCAGCAATGCATTTCTGCTTTGAGCTCCTCCAAGATATAGCTCCATCTCCCAGAGTAAACACATATCCTGAGGTCGATTTCTTCTCATCCTGGTCCCCTTGGAAATCTGAGTCTGTATAACCCACAGGGCACAAATCCTCACTTTGATAAACCAGGCAGAAATTCCTAGTTCTTTTCAAATACTTGAGGATGTGCTTTACAGCAGTCCAGTGCGCCTGTCCAGGGTTAGACTGATATCTTGCTACCATGCCAAACGGCATAACAGATATCTGGCCTTGTACACATCATCGCATACATGAGGCTACCCACTGCCAAAGCATATGGTACAAGACTCATCTCATCTTTCTCCCGCTGTGTTTGAGGACACTGCCCACTAGAACGATAAACGCCATGTCTGAAAGGTAGCAAGCCTTTCTTGGCGAGTTTCATGCTGATCCGGGCTATCATAGTATCCACATAGGGTGCCTGGGATAAGCTCAACATTCTTCTCTTACGATCTCGCAAGACCTTAATCCCAAGAATGTAACCAGCTTCTCCCAGATCCTTCATTTGGAACTGTTCGGATAACCAAGCTTTGATTTCGGACATCACTCCCTCGTTGTTTCCAAATAGGAGTATGTCATCAACGTAAAGTGCAAGGAAGACCACGCTCACACTGACACAAAGTCGGTAAACACAACTTTCATTTTCCAACTGTGCAATTAATCGCATCGTTGAAACGTAAGTTCCACGACCTTGAAGCTTGCTTAAGTCCATACAAGGACTTCCTAAGCTTCCAGACAAGATGTTCTTCGCCCTTGCTTATGTAACCCTCGGGTTGCTGCATATAGATGTCCCTACCTTCTTCAAGGTAACCGTTTAGAAAAGCGGTTTTAATATCCATCTGTAAGATCTCGAGGTCCATATGCGCAGCTATGGCAAGGAGTATCTGGATGGATTTGAGCATGGCTACGGGTGAAAAGGTTTCGTCATAGTCAATGCCCTCTTTCTGACTGTAATCCTTTGCCACCAGCCTGGCTTTAAAAGTCGTGATCCTTCCATCCGCCCCTTTCTTTCTCTTGTATACCCATTTGCACCCTCTGGCCCTAAAGCTATCCGACAAATCAGTTTTCTGGTATACATCCATAGCAGTTATGGATTCAATTTTAGAATCCATGGCGACATGCCATTTGGCAACATCCTTGTCCTGCACTGCCTCTTCGTAAGTCAGTGGGTCAGAGTCCTCATGTCCGTCTTCCGGGCTCAAGTCCGAAGACTCACCCACGAACATGTACCTTTCCGGTTGGAAAATAACTCTCCCACTACGACGAGGCATCGGTGCCGAGTTAGTAGTAGGTGCAGTAACTTGTGGTCCTGCACCTTGCACTGAAGAACGTGTTTGTGGTGCTGTGCCTCTCATAGGTGCATCCACATCTACACGTTCCCCTTCCCTTGGAATTGCATTCTCGTTCTCAATTTCTTGAAGAACAATATCACTCCTTGACTTGTGATTACTCACATACTCGTCCTCCAAGAATCTAGCGTTGGTGCAAACAACGACTCTTTGATTCTTAGGACAGTAAAAGTAACCACCTTTCGTTTGCCTGGGATACCCTATGAACAACATTACTTTTGACCTGCTTTCTAACTAATCAATTTCCTTCGACAGTACGTGTGCCGGACAGCCCCATACTCTAAACTTGCACAAACTAGGTTTGCGACCAATGAAGAGCTCAGAAGGCGTCTTAGGAACTGATTTAGAAGGCACCACATTAGGCACGTAAGCTGCTTTTTACAATACGTAGCCCCAAAACGAAATTGGTAAGTTTGCATAACTCATCATTGATCTTACCATCTCTAGAAGAGTCCTATTTCTTCTTTCAGCTACACCGTTTTGTTGGGGAGTACTCGGTGCAGTCCACTGGGATGTAATCCCATTTTCTGACAAATATTGCAGGAACTCATTACCGAGGTATTCGCCGCCGTGGTCAGATCGCAGCGACTTGATAGTTTTCCCGACCTTCTTTTCTACTTCAGCCTTGAATTCTTTGAATTTCTCAAAGCATTCAGACTTGTAGCGAAGCAGGTAAACGTATCCATACCTTGAGTAATCGTCAATGAAAGTGACGAAGTACTCGTACCCTCCACGAGCCTGCGTGGACATCTATCCACATAAGTCAGAATGGATCAATTTCAACACTTCTTCTGCCCGAGACTGACTAGCCGTGAAAGGCCTAGTTAACATCTTGCCCTCGATGCAGGATTCGCAGACTTGATAAGGTACAGCCCGGACTAGGTCCAATGTACCGTCATCTGTAAGTCTTTTTATCCGCTTCAAGCTGATGTGGCCTAGTCTCAAGTGCCAGGGATATGTAAGATCCTCATCAGAAGAAGTAAGTTTTCTCTTTCTAGGATTATCATTTACGGATGAATTACATGCAATATAAAGGACATGTTTTGATCGAAGTAACATAGAGATTGTAAATCAACATCCCATAACGGATAACATTGTTACTACCAATGATAAAATCATAAATAAAAAATATCCATAAAAGTTGATAAAATTTGTCCTGCCGATAAACCACGACCCACAAATAAACTCTCAAATGTACTTAATTCATCAAAACATAAGGAAAAGAAAACTCCATGAAGCTCCATCCTAAGACGTTGCCTTCATCCAGTTTGGTATCTTCCTGCCATCACTCACCAGCCTTGTCGGCACGGTCCCCTGCAAAGTACAACAACATGATCAACAAGTCAGTGCTTACAACTCTAGGAGAGCAACAACGGACTCTAATCATGCTTACAATTATACATGCAAAATGACATACCTTGTCTAGCTTTGTTGGCTTGACAATCTTTCCTCCAGTGTCCTTTCTTACCACACCTGAAGCACCTGTCCCTTTCAGTCGCCACTTTAGGCTTTTTCCCAGCCCCACCATCCTTCACAGGTGTTTTCTTGGCCCATTTCTTAATCCCTTCCTTCCGCTTCATACTTTTCGGTACAACAAAGAGATTACTAGAAGTGGCCAAGGCAACCTTCTGAGGGTTCATGACTGATTCCGCTGCCATCAAGTCATTGAGCAACTCGTTAAGAGTATACTCTTTCTTGATCATGATAACATTCAGCCTAAAACTCTCAAAGGACTTGGGTAGAGAGTTCAGTATGATATTGACCTTAGCCTCAGCGTCAATACCTCCACCATGCACAGTTAGTTCATCTATGAGGTGAGTCATGGTAACTACGTGCTCTCTCACTGAGGTGCCATCAGTCATTTTCTTACTCACGATTTCCATCATGAGATTGAACCTAACGGCTCTATCAGTTTCCCCATAGGTTGCCTCCAGACTCGTCATGATGTCATAGGCATCCCTATGGTGCGATGTTGCTGCTGTAAGACTTTCCACATAGTGGTCATCATGTAGCACTTGACTACATTGTTCGATTTCTCCCACTTGTTATAAAAGTCTATATCCATTTGACTGGATTCAGCAGTTGGCACTTCGGGACGAAGTACTTGCAGAACAAACATATGTTCTTCTGCAATCAGGAGGTACTCGAGATTGCGCTTCCATTCCAGGAAGTTTGGACCAGTTAGAGTGTTTTGTGCGAGAATATTGATGACATTAGACATAGACATATCTGAAACAATAAAGAATCTTAAAATAAGAACATACATGTAGAACTTTGAAAACACATGCATTGAAAACCTTTTAATGAATCAAATACAAATGTTTTCCACTAATTGCCCAAGAGTTCCCACCGCAAGCTACACTCGTAGACGTTTACGATGTCACCCTCAACCAGAACCCCAATCCATTTAATTTCACTACCATGTCAGGAAGCTTTTGACACTAGAAATTAATAATTAGTGAAAACCTTAGACCAAGCCATCTCTCAAGAATAGGGATGCAATTCTTGCATTATATTCTAAGATGCTTCTAAGCAATTAACCACAAATTTAACTCCAGCCAAAATAGACAGTTTAGCATGGCACGTAACCATACCGCATAGCCCTTAAAGCTTCTGTTATCTATAATTTAAATTAATCCTAGAATACTTGTGAAAGAGATCTACGCAAGCTACACTCGTAGACGTTTACGCAAAACCCTCCCACTATTCACATGATTTAAATTGTTTGTCTAGAAATCCCAACAACCGTACCCATGCACCTCTAGGAACTAGCAAGCTACACTCGTAGACGTTTACTAGAACGAGAGTTACACTTACAGCCTAGGACCGCTTTGTGGAGGTCTATTGATTTTAATTTAAAAATCTACTTAATATTTTTCTTTTAAAAGGTTTCTTTATGCGCACACATAATTTCTTTGTCATTATATTTCCCAAATTTTTGCATGTAATAATACAAGCCCAAAAATTCCCAAAATATAATCCAACAAGAAATTAATCACATAAGCATGCTTAGAAAGCTGTAAATAATAAAAGCGATAAATCATGCTTTTCCTATTATCTACACATGCTTAATTGCGCACATAAATAAATCACATATCATACGAGAACAATTAAGGCAAACAAAAACTCCTCGTGGCCCCAAAAATAGAAAAGATAAATTCTATCTATTACAATTTGAATTTGAATTTAATTTGGATAATTCAAAATATTTTTCAAATCTTCCCAAATCTTCAAAGGCCTCCAAATATTGATCCACCTAATCTTTTGGGATATAGGCCTTTGTGATATGATGATTTGCCCTAACCCTAATGCAAACCCTAGGGTTTACACAGGATTGCACAAACCACCAAAATACGAGCCACCGCGACTGGATAGCACCAGCCGACGACCACCACCACCGCCGCCCGCCGCCGCCCTGCGCCGCCGCGTGCGTGCACCGTGCTCCCCCGTCTAGCCTCGCGCGCGCAGGCCGCGCGCCGTGGCTGCTGCCCGTGCACGCCATGCGTGCTGCATGCCTCGGCCGCGCGCCTGTCGCGCCGCGTGCCGCATCCGCCGTCGTCCTTCGCCGGCCCTTCATCGGCTCCGTCTTCGTTCTTCGTCCTCGACCAGTCCAATTACATAATTTGAAAAATTACAGAAAATCTATTCTATTGCAATTTTTCAAATCTACACTAATCACGGATTTTCTCGTGATTTTACAAAAATAATTCAGCCCTACACGGATAAACCACCGCGGGCTGAATCACACGGGTTGCCACGAGGAACAAAAACCATCCACAACAATAAATTCATACATACATGCATATCGAATTTAATTATACACAAAAGAGCCATAAATCAAGAACCAGGCTCTGATACCAATTGTAGGGTTTTCCCGTGAACCGAATCACCAAAACCAAACTGAACCGGATCGATTTATAGATTTTATGCATAATTAAATACAAGATAAATCCTAGCATGCTCCTACGAATTTAATTACCAGAATTTTGGATTGAGGAATTATCGTTATTCCGTCGAGTCTGAACCGATCTTTTGCGTTTGAATTACAAACTTTAATTCAACCACGCAATCTGATTTTATCTGTGGAATCAGAAATTAGAAATCTAATTTCTTAAATAAAATCGAAAAACATAGAGGGAAGAAAGAAATCTGTTGTTCTCCAGATTAGATCTTCAGATCTGTATCCCGGTGCTGTTCAGATCTACTACTGGTGAGGACTTTGTATATCTGTGGTTTGAGCAGGACCAGAATTGAAATTCTCCTCCTCTCTCCTTGAAAAGGGCGCCCACTCCTCTCTCTCTAGGGTTTAGTGTGTTTCAACTGTACTACAACTTATGAGAGAGAGCTGTCTATTTATAGACCTAGGGTTGTAAACCCTAATGGGCTCCTGGGCTCAATTCAGCACACTTTCCTTGGGCCAGACCTGGGACCTAATGCAAATAATAAAGTGCGCCTATAAATTAATTAATTCCCATGTCCACAACCCAGGACACAATTAATTAATTAATATTAATTCTTTTTCACCACAGAATTAATACTGACCTACCCCTTTATTACCACGTTATGAGAACGGGCTGCATTAATTGAGAATCCCCATATTTAAGGTTATCGGACATCCATTAATTAATCGGAGCCTCTGACAAGCTCTAACTACAATTAATTAATATCTTATTATTCCTGAGTAGTACCACTCAAACCTTATCACTCGTGCTTGAACTTAATCAGCCTGCAGGACTTTGACACGATGAATGTTATTGAGCTCCTCAGGGAATGTCCCCATCCTATTACTCGGATATGGTTACCTAAACCCAGTCTCAGGCGGTACTACACGAACTTCTGTTACCCGAGATGCGGATATACGAGCACGTTACTTAGGCTCTCCACCATGGCAAGTCAAAGCAACAGTCAACCCGTGCAAACCCCTGAACCTTCGTTAGGGTTTGGACTCAATCAATATAACGAGATCTTGTATTCGCTGATGTCAGACAAACGAATACATCTCACTGCGGTCCATCAATACGCCACCTCTGCGTACCAGCATGTCAAGTAACCAAGACAGTCTACTTATTCCGACAATGACGCAGCCATCCGAACAGACGTATCCTCATACGCTGCTCGGCTGTGATCAGGTTTATGTCTCACTAGGTCAAGTGATCATACTGTCTTCTGCGATCTACAACACAGCGTATGATCATCCCTATCGGTGAGACAAGTGGATACCATTGTTCACACATGTAAGATTGTTAACAGATAGGAGAAATAAACTGTTGTATACTCCTTATAATAAATGCTTTCAGTATACAAAACCCATCACTATTGTCGTAGTTCTTACTGTCTAAGTAAGAATTCGAGAAGAGTTTCTCACTCCTTGACAAACTCAGGCGGTATTTCAAGCAACTACTCATCAATGATATGGGAAGAACTCAACCATCTAACATTTTCAGCTGGTGGCTGTGCGTCGCGTTCGCACATCAAGCTGAAGAGAGCATGTTCCAAGTGGACTAGGCGAGACTGCATACAACTTGTGGATGAGAGAGCTGCCTGCGACTGCGATAGATCGTGCTACATCACCTTGTAACTGGTTCTAGTGTATTGCAACCTACGAGGTTGAAGAGTGGATGTAGGACATTTAGCTCCAAACCATTATAAATGCTTGTGTCTTTACCATGCTCTGCTTAACTTTGATATTTCTGCTTTTGATTGAAATCCCAACAACTTGCTAAGTTGTTGGTGCATATTATGTTAAATCGGCTAAGTAAAGACTGACCGCCATTAACAAGTTTCGATAACCAGAACTGACCAGGAATATTTAATTTTGAGCTCTGAACGATTCATATATTTATGTTGCGTATTTAACCCTCTCATCCAGGACAACACATTCCAATCAGAATGCTCTCAATCCCAATTAAAACCCCACATTCTGTTCATAATACGTTATGTACAGGTACATATTCTTATCGGAATCCGTCAATGTCTAATCATCTTGCACAAAACCATCAACTTAAACAATTTTTTTCACATATTTTTTTTGTAAATGTTTGGAGATTAAAAGAAAATGTTTCGAGGAAAAAAAAACACAAAACTGTACATATAATGTTAAAAATAATCGTCTTATTTATGAAAAATTTATACACTAGCCCAATTATCATCTTAATTGCGGGCTTGATTAATTTTTGGATATGGGTATAATGAAGGTCTAAATTAATATCTTTAATCCGCCGGTGTTATATAATTTAGGCGATAAAATAAATATTTCAATATTTTGAAGTTCGATTTTATATTACGAAAAAAATACTAAAAAATATTAGAATATGTAACCAGGTAAAGCACAACTAAAACCCTATGAGCCTCCAAAAAGTTTGGATTGAAGTCAAATAATTTTTAAAAAGTTCTATAAATTGACACAAAATAAGTCTAGGGTAACTTTTTTTTTAAAAAAAATAAATCGAGATTCAATTATCTATTTTTAAGATCTAGTTTCACTCCCTGGAATCTTTATTTTGTAGGGTTTACATCTAATCTTCAGGATTTTTTTTAAGGATTTTAACTTTAGTTTCTAGGATTTAATTTTCAATTTATTTTTTTCAGTCTTATATAAATTAGAAAATTTTAGGAACAGGCTGTGGCCGTCTCACATGAAACCATACCTATTTCTAAGAACCCTTGTATTTAATAAATTGTATTAATAAACTCAGATTAATTACACAAGCAAAATACATTAGATATGTTAGTAGAGAATTGAGAAGATTATATTGATTTGGATTCTCTGACCCTAACGTTACTTAAATTTATGATCAGTAAATCATATTCAAATAATTTAATTATTATAATATTGATAGTAATAATAAGATAAAAGGTTTAATTATATCTCAAGTTATGGGTGTTTTCACAAATGTATCTCTAACTATTCAAATATTTCAATAAATATTCAAATTATTAAAAACTATTCAAATATATCCCAAATTATTTTTTCGATGAACGAAAAAACTGACTATATTATAAGAAATCTAAGTCAAACACAATGAACTATTATACTAAACATTAAAATTCCAAAATTTAATTTGCTAAGTTGGATTTCCTACAATAAGATTATCTTTTCATTGATTGAAAAAAATTGTTTGGAATATATTAGTATAGTTTTTAATAGTTTGCGTATTTATTAAAACATTTGAATAATTTGGGATACATTTAACAAAACTTTGGAATATATTTGAACTTTTTGCTTAATAATAATAATTAAAATTAACTTCACCATTAATGTTATATTATATATCATATCACTTGTGTGCACATTAATACATGTATGTAGGTGAGCTTAAGTTCAAATAAATACAAAACTTGTGGTACATGCATGTAGGTTCTGCCAAAATGGTTGATATTCAGAAATCAAAGATTACAGAAGAATGGGCATTATTTTGGCATGTGAGTTGAAAGAGTTTGCAGCCTTTGCACCATTGGCCACTGCTACATACTTTCTATCTTTCCTTACACATTTGGATTGCTTATCCAATCTCAATTCAATAATTTCAAACTAATTTATGTGTGAACACACTAGAGGTCATGATAAAAAAGTGCTCAAGTCAGATGATCGTACTCTGTTATTTTTATTCAAATACATTGATCCTTATTTATACAGATATAAAGGAATGTAAATAATCAACTAATTAAGCAAGTAATTAGGGACTAATCCTATAATTTTTTAGATTAGTTGTAGAAGATTCTAACTTGTAGGACAGAACATTGACATTTTATTGAATTGTATCGAACAAAGGTTGTCTTTCAATAATGACTCGAAGGATCTCCTTTGGGAGCTCCTCCTCTGATGTCAACCCTTTGTCACTCACGGGTTCCTTCGAGAATCTTCCGCCTTAGTCGTTTGAGGACTCCTTTGCTTATTTTTGGGACGGAGGACTTAGGACGTCTCATTCAGTGCCTGAGACAATATGGATATTTGCATTCAGACTACGAGCTTCGTGGGGGCTCAATTATAATTCTATAGAATTAATATATTATAATTTTATTTTTCAAAAAATATATACATGCATAAATCTAAATGTTAAAAATCTTGTGGGGGCTGGCGCCCCGCCCACCCCCATGTAGCTTCGCCAGTGGTTTACTCCATAGCAATCAAAGATTTCGCGGGTTGGGGCATCGCTTCTCTTTCAAAGGACTTTATTATTTGGCTGTGATTTCTTCATTTTGGTCAAACTATTTTCACCATTCTAACTCTGATCCATAACATGTGACATATTTATTATAGGTTAATAAATTATTATTTAGACAAGTGTAATTTATTATGTGGGTTACAATAGCAATTTATTGGGAGAACAGTTTCATTGTTGATATATATCACTTCCAATTATTGAGACTACCTCATTCAGGAATCCTGAACATCTCTCATGAATTGTTTAACATTTTCTATTTATTTATATTTAATTTCTAAATATGATACTAAATTTAAATTTAAATATTCGTTTGGTTAATTATTTTATTACATTTATTAAACGACGTCAACGAAATTAAATAGTAGCAATTAAATGCAGTATGCATGCATGTGACTATTTTTTTTTGTTTGTGTTTGGGGGTGGGGATGGAACTGAGAGTCCGGCAGAGATGGCAGATACGGAATTATGCCAGAAAAGTGGAAAACCCCCCCCCCCAGAACGGCTTAGTGAATCTTCTTTTTAACACGCCAAACAACTAATACACGCAAATATCATATTGTTTAATTAAAATATTTTACTTATAATTAATTGATTATAAATTTGTATAATAGATCTTTGTTGAAATAAGATAATTCTTTTGAATCGATATGATAAGAATATTAAGAAAAATTAAATAGAAATATAGTTCAATCTTAGAAATCAGAGAATTTTTCTTATTTATTTTTCGTATCACATATGTTAGGTATCTATTAGTTTTGATGTAATTAATGTAAAAAACCTCCAGTTATCTATAATTGTCTACAACTGACTTAGAAAGAACCGATCTTATACTCATTGTATAGGTTCTGAAAGTATAACAGTTTAAGTCTGTCCTACTGAGCCTAGATGAACTATCTCACAAGATCGAAAGTTCATAACCAACTAAGAATAAAATTGTGGTAATTAAAGAAAAAGACCAACTGATAGTCTTAAACGATCTAATCAGTTAAGGTGCATACAAGCTGAGAGTTCAGGAGGATCCTCCTGGCAACCGAGTGTCTAGGTCAAGTCAGCCAAGGTTATAATCAGTTGATAGATGAGTTGGGAACTTTAGTAACGAGAAAGAGTTCAATAAAACTAGCCGCTATGTTGGTCCCGAAATCAGAGTACAAATATGAGGAAAGATTTGTATCTGCAGCGGCAATAGAAATATAACAAACTTGCACTTGTTCTCCTAAACAAATAGAACTCAGTTTAGTGTACTTGATTAGAGTTAAGCTTAGGTCTGCCAATGTTAGGAAAGTTTCACAGAATATACTCTTCAATACATGAACAAGTATTTAATGTTTCAAAAGTCAGTTTGCAAAACTAAACACGACAGAAATATAAATAAAGCAGTAAACAACACAAGATATTTTATAGTGGTTCGGATCTAAATATCCTACATCCACTCCTCAAACCGAAGGTCTGGATAATTCACTAAGTAAGTACAAGCATCCTTACGATCTATGCACAGCCCGCCGACACCTTCGTCCTTCAATCTGCTGTGGTCACTCGCCTAGGAACTCCTTGTAAGCTTAGTTTTCAGGTTGAAGTGAGGATGACATCCCGCAACCTTCTTCTTGGTGGTTAGATGTTTGTTGTTCTTCCCAAAACTCAGGTGGTTGGCATACGCCTGGGAGAATCAGTATCCCAGAATAGGAAACTGATTGCTATGAATATATCTTGTAAAGATATATTCACCAAAGGAAAGCTTCCGTCTCGTGCTAAGAGAGAGTAGCACAGAATAATAACTTGAGTCGGGAACTTAAGTATCGTGTATGAAAACACGAAAACTCAGAGAGTTTTAGCAGAGAGATGACTTAGCAAAATGCTCTTTCTAGAGTGAGAATAATTCAAATTCGTGACCGTTTGAGGTTGATGTGCAATCCTATTTATAGAGGACTTCCTTGAGCATTTTGAATTTATGCCCGTTAGGCACATAAATCTAGTCATTAGACTCATGGAACGTGTCATCTAATCCTAGCCCATGTCACAGGTCTGCTCTGCTGTGTCGGTGTACTATACACTAACTTTGTGCCAGATTAAGTTTCAGTATGAGGAATCCAAGTTTGGATATTCTCGTACTGACTTTTACTTAGGCATGAATATGCCGAAGTCTGACCGAGCTTCGATGATTTCGAATAGCTTGTGCTTTGAAGGTACCCAAGGTCAATATAGCTAGCCCTCATATTGACTTCCTATAGTCAATATGACTAACCCTCATATTGACTTCCCATAGTCAGTACGAAACTCCCTTATACTGACTTCTTTTAGTTAGTACGGGAAAAACCTCATACTGACTTCTCCTGGTCAGTATGGAAGACCCCATTCTGAGTACCCAAACTCAATTTTGGTCAAGGCTATACTTGGTTTTGAACCAAGTTTCAAGGCGTGCAGTTTTTTAGTTCTCGAGCATTTTCTATGCTTGGTCATCAGCTACTAAGTTCTATTACAACTCGATTGATCCTATACAAGGATTACAGTTTTAAAACTCTAGAAACTGAAAAACAGACTAAGATGACTTTTACAATCTTTGACCTACCAAAACATAAAAAGCAAAGGAAGGATTTCTCTAACAAAAATCCTAACAATTTCCCCCTTTTTGGTGTGGTCAAAGCCATCTTTAACCTAAGCTGATGAGGTGTGGATAACTTCAAAGTTTTTACAAGTTTGACAATTAGTCACATAAACTCAGAAAAGTTCCCCCTCAAAGTCAGCTTTGTACTTAAAATCTTCTACTTATAGATTTGGAGAGATATTACTCGATTGATTTTCAAGTCAGTTTAGAGAAATTTTAATCTTAAGTAGGAGAGAGTTAGAAGCTTGCTGATTACACTAGCGTGTGTAAGTTCACCGTATGAAGAGTGAAGACGAAGACCTTTGTTGGACAAAAAGAGATTGTCATCAACAAGTCAGTTTATCCTTTAATATTTTTTTTTATTACAATTACAAAGATAAACTAACTATAAGAAACCTATACAGAACTATTAAAAGTCTATACTAGGTTGCTTCTAGTCCGATCTTCGTGCTCTTCTAATTGACTACTGCTAGATCTTTGACCTTATTACCTCATCTAAGGAATAAAGATGAAAAGGCTGACTAGCTTTTCATTGTGCTTGGGCTTTCGTCTTCCAGCAATTTTTAGTCTGGGAGGTAGTGCGGGTGTCTTTGCACTTTATGGGAGGGAAAGATCAATTGTCTTCCCTTTTCTTCTCTTCCCACCTCTCCACTTCTTCATTTGCCACGTTCTCCTTCACAAAATTTGCCATTGGTGGACAGGGAGACGAGGCAAATAAGCTCTCTAAGTGATCATGCCCTGTTGCTTGGCATGTCACCTTGAGCAGTGAGCTTTGGGGTTTGTAGAATGAGATGAAAACGGTAGTGAAGGGATTCGTGAACTGAATCACGAAGTCCGTTTGCCAAGGATCGTTAATTGGAATATCAAAATAAATTGCTATGCCTATGAACAATCCTAGCATGCTCCTATATTATTATGCATAAGAAGGTTTATGCGAAATACCTGGATTGATGAACTCTGAAGAACGCGTGCGCGGAGATGCCCTTTGATCTTTCCCACGCACAAAGATTTAATTTCCTAACAGATTGAGGAAACAAATCTATGAAAATAATAATAATATTTTCGAAAAAACAAAGGAGAGAGAGAAGAAGAAAAATCCTCCTGATTTGATACCACGTTTTGAGGTACGGGTTGCATGGGCTCGGTATATCCCCACATTTAAGGTTACAGACATTCGTTAATTAATTTAAGCTCTGACAAGCTATTTAATTAATTAACATCTTATATTCCTGAATCAATCCACTCAAACTTTTTTACTTATGCTTGAACTTAATCAGCATGCAGGACTTAGCATAACGAGCCTTTTGAGCTGTTCAGGGAATGTCACCATCCTATACTGGATGTGGTTACCTAGTTCCAGTACCAGACAGTCATACACAAACTGCTATTACCCAAGATACAGATATACAAGCTCAACTAGAGCCTTTCACTACAACTCAAAGTAATACACAATCTGCATATACTTCTGTACCTTCATTTAGGCTTAGGATCTCGTCAAGCCATAGAGATCTAGATTCTTTGATGTCATATAAAAGAATCGATCTCGACTTAGGTCCTTATCAATGTGTACCCCACACCATCATACCAAGCCATCCAAGATAAGATGCTTATTACTCCGTATGCTGCAACGACAGTTTATCCTAGAACTGTCTCAGTTGTGATAACTATTTATATCTCGCTAGGTCAAACGATCCATGCAATCTTCCGTGATCTTCTACACACCGTATGATCTCCCTATCGACGAGATAAGAGGATAATTGCATTTGCGACACATGTTTGTTAATTCAGACAGGAGATGAACATACAACATTTATGATTCCTAGTATATTAACCAATCGACCTTGTACATAGTATACTAATCATAATGCTTTCAGTATATAAATCCATCAGGTAGACAGTATCTTCTGCTTCTTCTACAACCTCTTCACCTTACTCACGCTCTAGTTTCTGATGTCTTCTGCACCTTCCATACTTCCTTTCCCCCTCTTTGACCGCACCCAAAAAGGGTTGTGAGGTTATGTCTGGTGGCTTGGACTCTTTTGCCATTGTGCCAGAACGAAGGAAAATTTTGGATGAAGACAAAGTATAAACTCGGACGGAAGGGTTCGACAATGGAGGAAGGAAAAAGTGTTTCTAAAAAAAAAAACAAGGTGAACCCTATTTATAGCAGAAAAAGAATTATTTTAAGAAGAGAAAATGTACCGTAAGACCTTTGGGTATCTTGATTTTCGGCAATGATTGGGATGCATTGCCTCGCGATGCACATTTTGAGACTTAACTGGAGCGACGTGGGAAGTGACGTTATCCACATGTGAAATCCTTATTCATTGATGCTTGATACGCATTAATAACATTGTAACCGATGCGATCGCTTTTGGAATTTGAAATCCCACATTTTGATCTTCTATACTGACTAAGAGTCAGTTTCTAAACTGAGAGTTGGAACTCAGTTTAATTCCGCATACGTCCTTCAAAATATTCTAAGAGTTGAAACCGAAACATGGTTTTCTTCAACAAGTCAGTATGATCCACCAAAATTCAAAAGAATTGCTGAATGTGGAAGCATATACTGAGAACTTGTCCTTCATGTGGAAACTTAGTTGATGTAAGTTTTGTTTTCCTTTGTGGACGCTCCTAGGAACGATCTCTTCTGCTCTTGCCTATGTGGAGAACTTCATACTTTGTTGCGTAAACACCACTTGAAAAGACTTTCTTCAAAGATTGAATAAGTATGAAGTCTTCATGCTGAGTAACACGCTAAGTTTGTAAAACTCAAAGTTTGAACTCAGTTTTAACCAAAAACTGATCTTCCTCCAACTTTTTCTTCGTCAAATTCCCTTTTGATAAATTGTGTCACTGACACCAAAAGTGAATAAAGAAGAATATGAGCAAAACTGAGAGCTGGGACTCAATTTTATTCCACATTTATTGATGAAGATGGTTTGGTGAAGATGTCCACAAGTTGATCTTCAGTTCGGATGTACTCTACGAACACGATCACTGTAAAAATTACAGATAGATTATAATATAGTGGATTACAATATAGTGATGCAAATAAATTTATAACACCCTAAGATCTTCAAACCCACAGAGACAGTATATCGAAATTATCCTTTGTACTAGCCATAGTTCTTAAACCATATTTGTTTGAGCAAATTAAAATAGGGGTTTTGGTTTTGAAATTTAAAGATAGCAATGCTGAAAAGTAAAGGTTTTTGAAAACAATAATTAAAGATACAAATTCCAGGACAAATAAACAACTCATTAGCATGCAAATTCATCAACTCAAAAATGAGGAATAAATTAGATTCAGATGGATTAAATTCCTTGTTTAGCCAATTAAACCCTAGATTACTAAATTCTGACTATCTCCTCTCGTCTCAAGAACACAAAATTAGTCAATCTCGATAATTATCTAATTAAATCCTACAATCTAATTCATCCTTTTGAGACAGAAAATAATTGCATTCAATTCTCTCTTCCTATTACTAATTTTCACATCTCGATCCTTCAATTAATAACTTTAAAACCTAGATAAATTTCATCTCTCGATCCTTCATTAATTCTAGATTTGATTCGAATAAAAACCAAGAATTGAACTATGCTTGAGAGTTGAATCAATTAAACATGCATCAGAAAAGATTATCAATAGCACCTAGAACATGTTAGGAATTCTAGCCACTCAACATGCTTAGAAACAAAGAACACACATTATTAAACATAAATTACCTTACAAGGGCAATAGGAACCTTAAAGGTCTTGGAAAAACTCCAATGTAGAATAATTCTAAGTAAAATTAAAGACAATTTTCGAGCCTAATAAGTTTGTTATTTATAGAGGAGTGAAAATATCTAAACAAGGTATTGGGCTAAAATATCAAAAACAACCAACTTGAGCAAATTTTTCCTCCACGGGCTTGTGTGTTGATCGACACAGTGTGTGTCGATCAACATGGATGCAAGTCCACATCCCCTTCAACTTCTCCACGTCGATTCACCTCTTCAGCATCCGTGTCGATTGACACAGTGGGTGTCGATCGACATGGAACTCCTGCATCGAGCCTTCTCTTCCTGCTTGCCTTTGATCAATATCTGACCTCTGTGTCGATCGACATGCTTCCTGTCGGTCAACACAGAGGTAATGCTTCGGGTTTTTGGCATGTCTACCAACTTAGTCGACTTCCTGTGTGTCAATCGAAGCAGGAGCTTTGTCAAACTCGGCTCTTCTCATCTTTTGCTCACTTTTAGCCTTATATACTTGTAGACCTTAGCATCACAAACATAACATCCTCTATAATGCACTCATGCATGAAAATAACTAAAACCTAATCTAATTGAAGTAAAACAAAGCAAAAAAA
>JAPKLW010000899.1:288893-301206 GCA_026898455.1 Plectranthus barbatus | reverse complement strand
GTGCAAGAAAATATTATTTCCGCTGCGTAACGTTTAAACTCTGAAAAACCGGGACCAAAAGCAACGTTCACAGGCAATGGCCCTTGCTGGTGAAAACATTTTAGCCAGCAATTTCCCAAAAGCTCACGGCCAGCTCCTTACAACTCAATAAATCCTAATACAAGACATTATAAGTTTGAACTAATCCAAGCTAGAGACAATTGACTGGTGATTTGTTTGACACATCAAAACATCATAAATGAGGAATGAATCACTATATAATTCCTAGTAATAAATTAATTTGGAAATAGAAAAACGGGATTTTACAAAATTTGTATTTTATACGTTATTTAATAATAAGGGAGGTTTCAAGCTGTTTGATCGAAATCGAACCCTAAACTCCTCAACCTGAACCAAACCAAATATATAGTTTGATTTGAAAAGTTTTAAGTAAATTAAATTCAAAATATTTTTCAACTAAATTGAAATCGTTGGTCAAAACTTTCGGTTTGTGAGCTCATTCCCTATAATAGTGACGGAGCAAGAGATACAAGATACTCATATCCTCGGAGCACAAATAAGGGTGATCACGAGACGAGTCGAGTCGAGCATTGCCAGGAGCTAGCTCATCTTGAAAACTCAAAACTCGAGCTCGAGCTCGAGCTCGATCGAGCTCAAATTTTCAAGTTCGAACTCGGTTCGTTGTCAAACTCGCCAAACTCGACTCGGATCAATCGAGCTCAATATTTTTAAATTATTTTAGATTTAAAAAAAATTAATTATTTAGTGTTTGATAATAAATTTCGGAATAAAAATATAAATTATATTAAGTTCGATAAGACTCGTAAGTCTAGCTCGACTCGAGCTCGATTTAAGCTTGAACTTGATAAAACTCGCGAGTCTATCGAATCGAGTATCATGAAGCTCGAGCTCAACTCGATTAGTATCGAGTAGATTTTGAATTTTTTTCGAGCCGATCTCGAGTAGCTCGCGAGCAAGCTTGACTCATGCTCATCTCTTAGTACAAATGATTAATGTTTTGAGATAGTCTAACCAGGTCTAAAAATACGAAGTACTATTATTGTCAAAACAAATTGCAGAAAATTTATTATAATTAAAATGTAATCAATGATAATACTTTTAACGGCTACTTTTACATTTTTCTAACCAATAGTCTAAAAAACTAATTACCAATTCACTATAAATTGCTGAAAACCCCGATGCTATTTCACAGCATTACAAGCAGAGAGAGAGATGCTATTTCACAGCATTACAAGCAGAGAGAGAGAGAGAGAGAATGGATGTGAGTTTAAGTTACCTAAGGAATGTACGGCCACCTGTGACAATTCATGCCCCAAGCATATGGGCTGATACTTTCTCAAACTATTTTATTGAAGAACAGGTGTGTATATATATATATATATATATATATATATATAGGGGTGCATTCATGATTGAACCCCTATATGTGACTGAACTAAGACTTATTCTAGATCGTTGATCCTCCAAACAGACGGTTGTGATTTCCTTTCATACGGTATCATTGTTTTTAGTTTTTTATATCATTGAATGGGTATAATTGTCCTAAAATTTTTCAATTTCAGTTTGTGGGGATTTAATTGCAGATTTTTAGGCGATTGGTTGCCGCATTAATTGTCCACAATCTAATTACTTCTAAAATAATTAACCTACCAAATTTAACACATTTAATTCAACTTTTAACTTTTACCCCGCTTATTAAAAGCAAACAGGTGAAAATTTAGGTCGGCTTTTTTCTTCTTCCATCGACGACGAGCTCTGGTCTACTTTCGATACAACTATTCCGAGGACGGCGATCACTGTGTAAGTCTATATACACGTTTCCCAGCATCGGCGATTAGTAGTTAAGTTGTAAACATACGGCGAGTATTGGGTAAGTATTTGATTTTTTTCTGGTATTTTTTCGTTTTTTTTATTTTTTTGTTTGAAAATTATTTTAGGTATTTTAATTAAAAAGAAGCAATGGGTCCGAAAAAGAACATGGTTGACAAGGCATCAACTTTAGATATTTAATCTTGAACTTTTTCATAATTTTGTTTTGGTTTTTTTTTTCGTGTTTTTCACGGGATTTTTTTAAAATTTGTTCCCTCATTGTTTTAGTTAAATTCGATCATTGTTCTTAATGTTGAAGTACTGTTTTTGATCGATTGTTTGTTATGACATTGATTATTTGTACACGTCATTGTTGTATTGGAGAATTGATGTAATATTGTTGGTGAAAATATAGTAGCACAATTATATAGTATCAATTTGTGTGAATTTTTTTATCATTATTTAATAGAGGATTTTCTATGTTTATTGTTGTTTTGAATAGTTGTACAATTTGTGGGGAATATAGTATGACATTTATATATTATCATTTTGTTTGATTATATAGATCATTGTTTGGTGAAAATCATTATCTTTGTTTATTGTGTATTAAATAGTTGGACTGTAGATTAAATATTTAAATTGGAGTTGCTTATTTTTTGTGTGTTAATGTTTCACTTATAAAAGTTAATAATTATCATTTTTTAACAATACATTTATCATTACTTATAATACTTTTCAATCATTTATTGTTTTGTTTGGGTAATCAATTGCGCCATATTATTATGTCTCATTAACGTGTACAAAGTATATCATCTGATAATATAATTTATGTCATTGTTGTTCGAGAATAGAAATATTTTAGAGTAAATTTGTAAATATTTTATCATTGTCGAAAGTTTTATTTGTCATTATTAGATTTATCAATAGTGAAAATTAATTTAGATTTAATTATGTGTTTGCTTTTCAAATTGTTACATTAAATCAAATGATTTGAATGCAAATGTAATGAGTTTATTTAATGTAACATGTTTACTTTCCCATTTATGATACTGAAACATACTATCTCATGTGCTTCACTTTCAACCCGTGGAAAGTAATAGTAGATTACACGACCGAATTGAATGATGACAACTATGCAGTTACATATGAAGAAACACCAGATTGTATGGTATGAATTTAAACAATGTTGTGTAATAGTATAAAAATATCTATATATGTATAATATGTAATTTGCTGTTGGAAACTTTATTTGTTTCATTCTGCAGAAAAGATTTTTCCAAAGGTTTCTTTCAGTGAAAGGAATAACAAGCAAAGCTAAAGGGCTGGATAAACTGAAGACTCGAAGAATGGTTATAACGTGCCCCAGCAAAATGAATAAGCAAGAATGTATAATCTTGTTGTTGAGGCACATGCAACTGCTCAATGGGCAGAAAGAAGCTGATTGAAGTTCTATGATTACTCAACGGAGCTAGAAGGTGTTTCGTTATTTGCAAGCAAAGTACTGCACAACTTTGTTGCTATCGAAGAATAATAACAGTGCTTTGACTAACATCAAAGAAGGAGTGGACTATCTTAAGGCCGAAAGAGAAATCACAACTGTGAATGTGGATCAATATATTGATGAATATCTGAATGCTGATGTGTAGTAAGTAGGATTTGAAAATGAAGTTTCACGACATGGTTATTAAGATTTGTGTTTTAATTGTATGGTTAGATGTATAAACATTAACGAATATATCACGTGTTTACTACTTTGATATTTTGACTTTGATTTAATTGTTCTTCTATTTTGTTTATATTATAATATTAAATATAACATTGAATAATATTATACTGTTATGACGCCTGTATATGTGTATTTTATTCAAATGGTGTCAACAATTATAAATATTAATGTGTTACACATGATATGATACATCGTAGTTTTTATTTGCATCTTTAAATGATCTTGTTTACATAAAACAATGATCAATTTTTATATAAACAATTATCTTTACAAACGATATCAATGTGAAACATTAAACTAATTTTTTTTTTTTAAAAAAATATTATGAAAGATATATTATTAACCTTATTATTAACTTAAATCTTCTACTTAAAATTTAAAAAGAAATATTACGGTAATTTAAAAAAAAACAAACATAACAATGAGTAAAAATTAAGAAAACAATGATCTTATTTAAGATATTAAATGACAATAATATACAATACTTTTGTTAAACTGCTTCGACAAAAAAATCTTTGTATTGCGAACGAAAATAATAAAGACGATAACGGAGATAAAAGTCGAAAACAATGGTTGATAATGAACGAAAATTACAATGAAATTACGAAAAAAAAATAAAAGATATGATATCTTTGATAGATTGCATGAAAATAGGATATTACCAAACTAAAATTACATACTATATATTCTAATTTCCATTCTACCTAAAAAGCCCTTTTGATATTTAAATAATATTAATTAAATGCCACATGTCTAAATTGCAGCCATTTGATTCAAAAAATGGACGGTTAGATATATAGTCACTGTTCATCCATAATATATGGTTCAGATTTGAACGCAACTCTCTCTCTATATATATATATATAGAGTTGTGATCATATGTTACCCACCTCCCACATGTTATATGAGACCAAATCTCAATCCTTAATTTTTTAAATCATGTGGCCCACATTTAAACTTGAATTATTCATTAATAATTTTTAATTTTCTTATTAATATTAAGGGTTATTTAGTAATCACAACATGGCATCTCTCTTTTCATCCATCTGCTCTCTATCTCTCGTCTCATCCATCTCTCTCTCTCTCTCTTATAGTTCTCTGCAACTATTCTTCTTTGTCTTCAAGAGTTCACTTTCCTCATCCCTTCACATATACAGACACGCATTTGTGTGATTGAATGCATACTTATTGTTCTTTGTTGAGGATTGTCCAGAACGGAGTAGTCTGCTCTCATCCATACGGAGTAGTCTGCTCTCATCCATCTTCTCTCAATCTCTCTCTCTCTCTCTCTCTCTCTCTCTCTCTCTCTTTCTCTTTCTCTCTGTGTGTGAGGAATTTATATTATTGGAATAACATGCTTTCTAGGTATGTGAAACTGGGGATGACGAAGGCTGCGAAGAATCTGTTCGATTGAATGCCTGAAAGAGATTGCGTGAGTTGGAATACGATGGTGATGTGTATGTACAGAAATTTCTCGATCTTCCGATGGTTCTCCTTCAATAGTCCAACTTCGGCTATTTTTCTCTTAGTCAGCATATATTTTGGCTGGTCTTAGTTAGTATTTTCACAGCCAACAGTTAGTGGTGGTTTTGAGTATTTGATATGCACGGTGGTGCAATTTCTTGGCGACTGTCAGCCGATCAATTTTTACTATGTAGGTGTTACATTATTTATATGATAGTTGATTGTTGTTGTGCTAGTAGCTATTAAAATTATACGCAAGTGCACGTATGTCTAAACAAGTAATACAGATCTAAGTCCAGATATCGTACCCAAGGGAGTGAAAGTGAATCGTGCACATTTTATTGCTTGTAAATTAAAGGTGTTTTGTGATTTCTCCAAACTAAAATAACAAGAAAGCATATAAAATGAAACCAAACAGTGCTAAAACAATTAATACTATTTCTTTCCACAAAATAATCATAAACAAATAAAATATGATTTAAAATTGATGATAAAAATGCACTCGGGTTATTGACTTTTGTTTATCTCCTCTCCTATATGCTGTAGCATTGTTCAAGCATCAACTCTGGTTCTTGCAACCACACTCTTTCCTGTCTAGTCTATCGTCATAGCTCTAGATCTATGTTTTCTTGCTAACCTTCATATGTCTATGATAGATTTTGCCTTCAAACATACTACTTTAGAACAGGGGTTCTTGCAAGTCTTAGATTCTATGTATGTCTACACTAGAAATCAAGATTGACCATGATTCCCTCATCCTAGATTTCCTCTCGGTCTCACTAGGCGAGATCTCTATCTGCCACTGTCGTGTTTAGATAAACAAACAAATCAGAATCAAAATCAAATACCAGATTTATCACAAGAACAACTTCAACATATATTCAAGAAGAACAACCAGTCAATAACCCGAGCTTAAAGAGTTTAGCTCATGCTTACAAAAGATAAAAAGCAAATAACATTCAAGTTCATGTTTTCGAACATCATCTACGTAGAAATATTAAATAAGTTTACAAAATAAAAATAAACTATTCAGAAATTGTTGCAGAATCCACTTCTGCTCTCACGAACTCCTCGTTCTTCTTGCTCAAAAACCTATGCTGATCCCCTCACTCTCTCCAATGGTATTTCCTGAATATTCTGAATGTTGTATCTCTCAATGTTGTTCTCCCTCTGTCCTCTCTCTCTTTTCTCAAAATATCTCCCCTGTCTCCTTTCAGCTTCATCCAGGCCTTACACGTGGCTCCCCAATCTGCCTCCTAGCTCTGACAGATCTCCTGGGCGACACGTGTTCTGCTTTTGGGACAGGATCTGAAAAGTGCTGTGATCCTGTCTGCTGTGCTCCCGAATGATCTTCATTAGAGTTCTGGCCATGCTCTTCCTATGCTGCGACATCATATCAGTCTTTCTTGCTTCTGTCATGCTCCAGCATAATGAAGCCTGTGATACTATTCAAACAATTTCTTTCGCAAAACTCAAAGTTAACACAATACTATAAAATAAACCCGAGTTTCATATTCTAACCAAATTACCTATATTATACCCTTTATCCTATAAAACAAACCTAATTTAGCACATAATTAACTAAACTAGACACAAAATAATAACTCTTTAAGAGAGTTATCATTGATACATTATTTATTCTTTATATATTATCTTTTATAGCGTATTTTTATTTTATTTTTTTAAATATGACTCTAGGTTTTATTGTACTATTGAAATTGTAAACAAATAATGCAGCATATTTGTCATAAATAATGTAACATTCATAACACATTACTTAACAAATCAAAAATAATTTAATTAGCTTTCAAACGAAATTCTTATTGCATATATTAGGAATAAGATGACCTTAGTAAAACTAAATAATGTAATAACTAAAACTAAATAATGTAATATAATACAAAGGATAATGTAATATTGTAATATTAATAAGTAGAATTAGATAATGCGCGATGAATACAGATAATGCAACATAATATGTCGTTACATTATTCTTCATATTATGCTGCATTATCTATGTTCATCGATTTACATTATCTAATTCTCCTTATTAATGTTACAGTACTTTTAAATATATCATTACATTTTCCTTTGAATTATGTTACATTATTTAGTTTAGGCTATTACATTATTTAGTTTTACGACGAATATATTATTCTAAACATATGTAATAGGGATTTCGTTTGAAAGATAATTAAATTATCTTTAATTTGATATATAATACGTGGAAAAATAATTTCAATTGAGTGAGTTATGATTATTTAAAGTTTTATAAAATCTTAAAGGAGAGAGAAAAGGACAATCTTGAGGAATGTGGTTTTGTTTCAGCTAATTCCAAAACTGTGGGTGTGAAAATTACCATTATACCCAATAATGTAGTACATTACACTAGATAATGCACCGAAGTTTGTTTACTTTCAAGTTAAATCAAAAGCGTTGAAATCTTAATCTAAAGGCTAGGATTTGGCCTCATATAACATATGGAGATGGGGTAACCATATATATATATATAGGGTAGTGATCAGGTGAGAATAAGAGTTACTATGAGAAATAAGAATAGATCTCACGCGTCCATCTCATCAAATCGACGAACAGGATTCATTCTCAGCAAATTAAAAAACGCGGCATTTTTGCCCCAATATCCTGCAGTTTTAGCCTTTAAAGGCTAAAACTGTAAAAATACTCAAACACAAACAGCAACCTGCATTTTAAGCCCGATTTACTTCATTTTTAGCCCGATTTACTTCATTTTTAACACGATTTACTTCATTTTTACATAAATACGAATTAAAAAAAATTAAACATCTTCTTCTTCAAAGCAGCAACATGAGCGTAGTCTCTATAAAACTCAATACCAACACCAACAGTTCTAAAAACTCTGCCCTTAAAATACTTCATCTCATCAACACACTTTGGAATAAATGAACCTGACAAAAATGCACAAAGTTAACACTAAAGATGCATGATAAGCTCATTATTTTACTCGCTTATCTATATTATTTTCTACTGTTTAATATAGTTTTATTGAGTTTATATATATATATTCTATGCATGAGTCTATATTAGGTGGTATTATGCGCGTTTTGGTGTTTTTGCAGGTTTTAAGCCTAAGTTCACGAGAAAAACGTTCCGAAAGCAGTGACGTGTAAGAGTAGCAGTGAAGAGTTCTTACACAAGAGGAATTCGGGCTATTGGAGCATGGCAATGGATGAAGCTTTGAGTTATCTCTCCAACGCAACTGGAATCGGGTCAATCGGAGTTCGGGAGAGGAAGTTATGGCCAAAACCGTGAGACCGCGCAGAAGGGGCAAGAGACCACGTCGATCGATGCCAATCAGCATCGATCGATGCCGAAGAGAAGGCCACGTCGATCGATGCCAATCAGCCACGATCGACGCGAGTGTGTCTGCTGGAGCGAAAATTCGATGAAAATCGGATTTATTCATATCTTTAGCCCTAGATTTGATAGGATACATATCCACCACTATAAATAACCTAGAAAATTCGTCTTTTTGAATGAGCCCTCATATTTTTCATTCCTAATCATATTTTTCATTCAGCACTTTGGTTTTTAGAGTTTGGAGACTTGGGAAACACGAAACCCTTTATTTTTCTTGTAAGTTCTTTATGTTTATGCAATACAATATGTTTTCTTTTGGATTTCTATCTACGATGAGTGGCTAGAAACCCTAGCGGGTTCTAGGGTTTGATATTATTATGGATGCATGTTAGGATTAATTAATTAGGTTCATGATTCCTGTGTTTATTCTATAATTCTAGATTAATTCAAGGACCGAGAGGTGACGATTAATTTGGATGTCTAGCTATTGATAGAAGGACCGAGAGGTGAATATAGATAGTGGGATTAGGAATGCATGATACGTTCTACACTATCCAAACAGATGTACTAGACTGTAGGAATTGAACTGATTTGCTTATCAGATTGACTAATTTGGTGTACTTTGAGACCGAGCGGAGATAGTCACTAATTAGTAATCTAGGTTATATTTGCCAAACAAGGAAATATAGCATTATTGCAGTATTCCACCTGTTAAATTAATTGGTTCTGCATGTCATCCATAATAAGATTCTTCCCTAGAATCTGTGTTCTTTTAAATTTGATTTCAAAACCTTTTTAATTTTCAGTATTGTTTTCTTTATTTTCAAAAGCAAAACCCTGATTTTGAATTCCTCAAACAATGAATCTTAGGATCATAGCTAGTATATAGGATAGTTTCCCCACACAATTCCCCTGGATTCGATAACCTTAGGGTTTACAAATTTATTTGCCACTGTTTCTATAATTAATCTGTTAGAAATAACAGTGATCAATGCACAATATAATAGTAAAAATGAACGTCGATCTGAATAAAACAATTTTTTTAAACTATATTCATGCACAATTAACAAAGTCGAGACCGAACACGAATGCAAAATCCAAAAACAAAGAAAAAAAATCTGATCGACAGAAGAAATTTAAATCAAATCGAATGAAGAAGGAAGAAGAAATCAAATCGCGCGAAGCAAGGAATAAAAAATCTAATGAGATACTATTTCAGATTTAAAAAATAGCTAAAATTACAAAAATAACCTTAATTTTGCAAAACTGCAGGATAATCGATGAAAACTGCACACGGAGTGAAATAGATCATGCTCGTTGAAATCACAAAAAGGCTGAGATTTATTCTTATTTCTCATACTAAAAACTATTCTCATATGATCACTACTCTATATGTGTTGGGAAATCTGGCTAAGTTTCCCTTCTCCAGTTGATAGCTTAGATCTTAGATTTGGTGTTTAAGTGTTTTGGTGGATCAAATCCTAAGTCCAACCAGCGTCAGTTGTCTCTAGAATAGCTCTAGTCTCAAATGTAAAGTCCTGTATAGGTATTTTGAGTTGTAAGTCGCAGCTGATCAAGACTCATGCTGGCTACTGTTCACCAGCATGAGATGTGCTTACCAGTTGAGGGATGCCTCACCAGCAAGCGACTGACCAAGACTCATGCTGATACTGTTCATCAGCATAGAGTTGAGCTATCGACTGGCTACTGTTCACCAGTGGGAAGATTTCATCAGCAGGAGGCTGACAGATCTACCAGCAGAATATGTGTTCTTGTTGACACTATTCACCAGCGGTGAAGCCACCAGTCACGGGAGGATTCAAGAGATAACATCAGACAATTTGGTAGACCTTGATTGTGCTAAGGCAAGTCACCAGCAGAGACTGCCAGCACAAGATCACCAGCATGATCTGCCAGTCGAAGGTTATCATCAGAATTGAAGATTCACTCTCCCGAAGACATAGAGACAAAGAGAAGATTCGTCTGAGGAATGTGCTGACAAAGAAGGACTTTAAGGACGGCTAACTTAAAGTCTAATCAGCTCAAGACTCCAGTTCTTGATTCCCTACTGATGAATAGTGCCGTTCTGACACAAAGAGATCTGTGTCAGATAAAGCGGTCGCAGGCATGGCGCTTTCCTGAAAATGCTACCTGCAGCCGTCCGAAGTACATCTGGAGTCAGAAGACCATTCCGGATGTGTGCAACGACTAGTATTTGAATCTGAATCTCACAACTATAAATACGTGAGATCCAACAGCATTCAATACTCTTGACCTACCGAAAGCTCAAACGCATTCATATCAGCGATTAAGCAATCTTTCGAGGCTTTTCTTAAAGCTACTCCGTGTGTCAATCATTTGAACACGAGACTCCAAGCTTCTAGCTTGTGAGTTATTGATCTCATTTGGTGTTCTTTTTCATTCCGAGGAAGAACATAGCAGCTCTTGAGCCAGCCAGCTCCAGAGTTATTACGGGCAGTTTCGCCGCCAGCAAGAGTCAAGTTCTTGGGAGAACTCAACACCCAATCAGTCGGAGGAGGAGGTTGAAGTGACGTGCTCGCACTCCATCCATCTGACGAGAGTTGAAGAAGGACAAGGACCGGGAGCGGTTGATCCAGTGGACTGGTAGACGAGGCATCTACCAGCTAGAAATAGATCGTAGGAAATCTTGTACCGGATTACTCTTTTTAGTGAATTTCCAGTGCTTCGACTGGAGAGTGGACGTAGATCAGTTGATCGAACCACTATAAAATATCCTTGTTATTTACTGCTTTCAGCATTTACTTACTGATTTAAAACCCAGCACCCAAGTGCTGGAGTATAACTGAAACCAGTTTATAACTGTGCAAACTCGACTCTAAAATTTTCTAAGTCCTGAGTCATCAGCTGACCAGCCAGTTGCCAGTCAGCTGAATACTCAGTTGCCAGTTGACTTACCAGCTGACAAGGTCCCAGTCAGCTGTGTAACCACCAGAGTGCAAGAAACGAACTTACGTATTTTCCGCTGCCAAAGTATACCCTGATATCCGGGACCAACAAGTGGTATCAGAGCGAGGTTCTTACAGACCGTTCGTTTCTGTGTCGCTTAGGACCGTGATCCACGTTTCCTTGCACTCCTGTTTGTTTGTCTGTTTGTCTAGCTCAGGTACTTCAAGATGAATATCCCAAAGCTAATGGACTACAAGACGGAGAAGCACTCTATATGGCGAAAGAGGACGCTTATCTCCCTGAAGAGCATCCATCCAGACATGAAAGATGTACTGGAGACAGGGCCAATAGAGATCACCAAGATTCAGCATCAGCTGGGAGATCGTCCAGCTGCGGTGGTCCCAAAGCCCCAAGATGAATGGAATGCTGAGGACAGAAAGCGGAATCAGCTGGATACTATTGCACATGAGCTGATCCTTGCGTGCCTTCCAGAATCACTGATGGAGGACGCACTGCAGTTTAATACTGCTAAGGGAGTATGGGATTTTCTTGATAGTTTATGTCAAGAAACTGACCAAATGAAACGCAACAAATTGCAGGTTGCGGTGGATAAATATGAGTCCTTCCAGATGCTGACTGGAGAAACCATCAAGGAGATGGAGGCGAGATTCAACGCCATTGTCAGCGAGCTGAAGTCTCTGGGCAGGGAGTACGAAAATGCTGATCTTAACTCCAAGATCCTGTCCAAGATGCCGAAGGAGGATTGGTTTGTGAAAACCACCGCACTAAAGGAGAAAGATTTATCCAAACTAACTCCTAAAGAAGTGTTTGCTCAGTTGCAGGCACATGAATGGGATATCCAGATGGTGAATAAAAACGAGGCTATCAGGAATGTTGGATCCCCCAGCGTTAAGGCTCAGGACGAAGCTTACTTCGTCAAGAAGGACTTCAAGCGGATGCCCAAGAAGCCCTTCCATGCTGACAGGCCTGCTGGGCAGACCAACCAGCCGAAGGAGATCCCATCCA